>QEPC01015185.1:0-44625 GCA_003113815.1 Sphenodon punctatus
CTCTGGGCAGGATTCAGCCCGGTGCCAAACAAGAGTGACAACGGCCCAGGCCAGGGAGGGGACAGGTAGAGGATGAGGTGACATGTGGATGTACGTCTGCACAACCCCAGACCCATTCTGTTCCTAGCGGCCCACCCCATTCCCTGACAGGCAGCCATGGCTGCCCAGAAGCATCATGGACCCAGACCAGGGTAAGAGTAAGCGGGTCATCAAATGTGATGGCTCGGTTTACCCTAGTCCAGCATCCATTGCACAGGCCCTGGCGATGCTTAGACTGGGTTGTTCCTTGGGGATGGTCCTGAAGAACAGCCCACACTAAAGCACCGCCACAGACCAGATTCTGGCCCAGGCCACCATCTGGTGGCTTCATTCAGCCATGATGGCAGCATGGATTTCCATGCTTGGCAAAGCATCTGAAAACGTCCGATGCAAGAGTGGTCAAACCAATTACTGGTCACATCATGTGTAGTCGATGGTTCAATTAGTACAGTTATTTTTAAATGAAATGTAAAAGATTTGTATTTTCTCCTCAAGTTTGTAAGCACAGGTCAGTTTGTGTTTGTCAGTTGTTGGTTTTTCAATGGGACAACATGTGGCAGTAAACTTAAGCACATGTATAAGTGGTTTCAGAATTGGGGTCTAAGTAAGTACTCCCTGCATGAGATCAGTCATCAGCTCCCTATTTTAGCTTCTAGCGTGGTTATTCCTGAATAAAGAGGGAGCCCTGTGCTTGAATCATGAAAAGGAACTCTGACAACTTATTGAAATATCCTTCCATTCCTCTTTTTGTTGTTGTTTGTTGATCTCACATCTATTCCTGGAAATCGACATGGAATGTATATTTAAAAATTTCACTCTGTGGCAGCAAGGTTCAAGTCACTATAAGTGCACTCTCTGTAAACAAACTACAGGATACATTTTTTTCCTTAAAAAATCAATCAATATAGTCTGAAGAAACCATCAAAAGCAAACTGCAAAGGGAAAGAAAAATTGCTATGTCAGACAGCAAAAAAGAAAATGATGGCCACCTGATAAAATAATGTATGTGTTTGAAAAGCATTGCTTCAAAGTGTTAGTCATGAATATCCCTGTGAGTATAGGCCACAAGGCAAGGTAGCTAACTAAATTCTTTCTCTACTGTCATTTATTTAGACTTGTGGGAAGCAGTGCTAAACAGCTATTTTTATCAGAAAACTTTGAAGACAGACACAGATTATAAATTATACCAAAAATACCAGCACAAAGGTCCAAGTGACAATGATTGACTGAGGACAATTCTCAAGAGACAAATGACCTTGTGCTCTAGTTTGTGACCTTTCTGATATTGGGAATGCATTTGATTAGTGCTCTTAGAATAAATGAAAAGAACTCTTCCTAGGTTCAAAACAAAGCCATGTCCAAATCATTTGTCTTCTTGGCTTATCCTACATATTTTAAATATAATATTTAGATAGGCAACTGCAAAATAAAGAAAAGTGCATAAAGGAGAGAAGTTATTTCAGATAAAGCACTCAAAGGGCAACATTTTGCAAGAGCTGGAAATGAGAAATGGTAATATCGAAAACAAGCTGTAAATTGATACTAAAGCACTCGGGAATTCATTCAGAATGCTAACTACTGACTATTGATTGAAGTAAGCACTGATTATCAGCATTAAGGTACAATAGCATTTGCTGTCTGTTTATTAAAGCCATCTAATGATTTCATGCATTGTTGTTTTGTTTATTTTAGTCTCTTAAAATAGTGGCTCAATATATATTTCGTCAACTGATCAAAGCATGCATTCTTCTGATTATTAATGGATGGTTCCTCTCATTCCTTTGTTTTTTTGCATCATGGCACAGTGAAATGTTTATTGTGTCATTTTACAACCAATAAATTCTGGATGGTTTTACAATTTGAATGATTCCTCCCTCCCCTACTATGTCATGCAGAAAGATAAAAGAAAGCATAATTCACAGTGCCATATTTCAAGTCACATTTCCCCCCAGCTTTATTTTGTAAAAAAAGAAGACAAAAAGGTAAGCAGCAGCTAAGTCATTTTTGTCCCAAATAAAGAGCTGAGGAAAACAGAAAACAGACAAACCCAAAGGCACCAATCCGTGGGGGGTTGGAGTTAGTCATTGGCTTAGTCGGGAATTTTTAAACACTAGTTTTACACACACACAAAAAACTACTGGAGTTTATTTTATGGGGGATGTGAAAGTTGTGTTTTCCCTTCAGATCAGAAATCTCCATCAGAGCAGTATCACTCTTAAGCAATATTGATAGTACTGCCAACCAAATCATAGCAATTATAACTCTAACAAAACATGTACAGGTGGAATGAGCAGGGCTCATCCAGAGGGAATTGAGCAACATCATGCACAGGAGCAATTACTACATCTCTTGATGGTTATTTGATTCATTATGACTTGATATACAGTATTTACTACTGTGATTCACATAAGAAAAAAGGAGAGGCAGATGCTATACCAAACAAACATCAAGAATCTAAATTAGGGTTGATAGGCTGAACCACTCCTCTGATTTGTGGGGAGCCCCAGCTAAAGAAAGAAAGAAAGAAAGAAAGAAAGAAAGAAAGAAAGAAAATCCTTCCAGAAACTGGCAACACTGGGTGTTTTTAAACAAGATGCTACCATGTATAGTCACCCAGTAACCACTCATCTGACCACCCATCTGAAGGTGGCACGGGGGAATGCGTGCTCCCATGAGCCACCCAGCACCCACTTGCGGCCACTCACAGTGCACTGCTGAGAAATCTGGAGTGGGCGATGTGGGGCAAGATAAAAAAGTGCATGGCAATGATCAGCCATGCATCCCCTGCTTGTATGAACTGGGGCGGTTAGCCACACCAGCAGACCTCTACGCTGCTTATAGGCACTGTGAGCGGGGGACATGGCCTTTGGAAGTCACAGGAATTGCCTGCGAATGCTGCAGAGTCCAGGCTCCCCAGAACTCATGCTGGAACATGTCATTTTCAAAGCCATCCTGGTGCAGCACTCCCTCCACTATGGTCTGTGGTAGGGGTCGTGTGAGGCGGCTGCCACAGTAGCCATGCTGGGAGCCACCCATTAGAATCCCTCCCTGTGCACTCCATCCAATTGGCTGCTCAGCAGCTGTGCCACTCATTGGTCACGGATTCGTCCCCCACCCTTGCTCATTTAAAAACATCACTCTCAGGATGCTGATCCTCAGTATGCTACTGTAACAGGGCACACGTCCCCAGGGTTAAGTTGCGGCAGGATCTGGACCCAAGAATTATGCTTCAGTGAGGAATTTGCTCTCACAACGTCTTTATTAGCGCCATACACACAGTCTCTTGTCAATCAGCAACATCTCCAGAAGTTACATAACAAGGTAACTGTAGCTTGGGCAAGTTGTTGTAGGATCAGGCTGAAGGGATCACATGCCAGTGGGGGATCAGTAAACAGTTTATCCCAAGTACATTGGCATCACAGTACAGTCTCTCTACAATTCTCCACCCCTGTAGTCAGCCCCCAAAGCCACTCCCAGGAATTCAGGCTGGAGCTCCTTCTCTCTCAGACTAGAAGCAGTATCCTCTTCAGGATCTTGGCCAGCAAGTCTCCTCAGGTATCCTTCTGTCAGCATCTCCCAGCAGGGCTTTAGCACTGGTCCGCTCCCCTGGCTGAAGGCTCCCAGGAGATGTTGCCTGTTCAGCTCCCAAGCAGAGACTGAACTGCTCTCTGTCTTGCTTCCTCTTATATAACAGGAGTGGACATGGCCAGCCCCGCAGGCTGCCTGCCCTTAAAGGGCCAGTGCCCCACTCCCCTTTACTGCTCATCCTGTTTCTAGCTCCGGCTGACCTTCTCTGATAGGGATGTCATTGCCATTGCCTAGCCCTTAGAGGGGCAGCATCCCCACAAGGCTGATTCCTGCTTCAGCTACAAAGGTACAAGCCCCATTGGAGTAAATAGGGCTTATGTTGTCAGAGTGCTTTGAGGATCAGGATGTTTCCACTGAGCTGAGGGATTGCCCAAGCATGTATACAATTACACACCATTCAAATAGCATTCAAAGAAGAGGACCAGGGAGTCATATGTGTTAAACTTAAAATCAGACTCTAGAAAATATTAACTTAAATAACCTTAATTGTAATACTGTTAATATTAGCTTGGGGTGTAACTGTACCTAATTACATTTTAGTCTATGTGTTTTCTTCTGTTTTTCCTACTAAAGCACCCTTTTGTTTCTCACATATTCTTAAATTGCTGGAATATGGACTATTAACAGTATGGACTATTAATGGAATCAAACAATGTAGGAAGCTAATTCCCTTCCTCCCTCCCAGTTCTCTACTTTTTAAAGGAAATCTCAAGGGAGCTACAACTAAGATAAAGGTGATGGGGAAAACACTGGGGGAAAGCTCAGGAAACTAGACTGACTACATCCCAAAGGGTGTTATTCTGAGCAGGCTTTTTGTCAAGGGTGACCAGTTGAAATATTAAGGGTGCTAAGCCTGGCTAAGACTGCAATTCTTGAACCACTTACTCTAGAGAAGTCCAACTGAAGTCAATGGGACAACTCCAGAGTGTAGTTTGAGGATAGAAGCCTATGGATTAAAATTAAGCCAGACAGTGAGATCTACTGCACCTTGAATATTGCAGTTCTGGTTGTCCCATCTCAAAAAAGATATTGTTGAAATAGAAAAGGTACAGAGAAGGGCAACAAAAATGATAAGGGGTATGTAATGGCTCCCCTATGAAGAGAGGCTGGATAGGTTGGGGCTCTTCAGATTGGAGAAGAGTTGACAGAGGGGATGATAGAAGTTTATAAAAACATGAGTGGTGTGAAACATGTTAATGGGAATGGTTATTATCCTCTCAAATAGTACTAGGACTAGGGGACACTCCATAAAACTAACAGGTAGCAGATTTAAAACAAATAAAATAAAGTATTTTTTTCACTCAATGCACAATTAAGTTGTGGAATTTGTTGCCAGAGAACGTGGTCAAGGCCAGTAGTATAGCTGGGTTTAAGAAAAGATTGGAACAGTTTCTGGAGGATCGGTCCATTAGCAGCTATTAGCCAGGTAGAACTGGGGAATTTAACCTCTTATTGTTGGGAGCTGGGAGTGAACAGCAGGGAATGGATTGTCCGATAGTGATCTGTTGGGTACTTCAAGCAACCAAGATTGGCCACTGTCAGAGACAGTATGCTGGGCTTGATGGACCATTGGTCTGACCCAGTATGGCACTTGTTATGTTCTACTACTGCTGTTTAGTTAAGAATAGCACACCCAGCTAATATGCCAACTATCCTATTATTTTAATTACCTTATTCTTCCTTCCTGCTTGTCACCTAGTTAGACTCCCCCATTTATTATGTCTTTTTTTTTTAGACTGTAAGTTCCCTTGAAGCAGTAAATGTTGTTACTGCATATTTGTACAGTGCCCAGCACAATTCGGCCTTGACCTGCTTGAGACCTCAAAACACACCTTCAAACGTTAAATAATAAATCAACAGACTATAAGACAAAGGGAGATATCAAAACTGAGGCAGGCTTATTCTTCAGCTTTGGGTGTCTTCAGATGGACAGCACCCACACCTCTGCTTCATCTCACCCCCAGGCGGTCAGTCCATTTAAAGGTGGCCCTCCAGAAGTGCAGGCAGAGCCCTGCTGCACTGCCCTCACAGTGGGCAGCCCAAACCTGGGGCACCGAATGGAGGTGGGGATGCTGTCCATCTGTGCAGTGGATGGCAGCTCCAGCTCCATTCTCACATGGAGGTTACCCTGGACATCACCATAGAGTTTGCAGACAGCAGCCTAGAGCGTTGGACATTCTTCCTGCAATGCTATGGCATGGAGGAGAGGGTGCTGTGCAGGTAGTCAATGGGCCACGGCAGCTGCTGGGTTGTTTAAATCCGATTGAGATGGGGCTGTAAGCAGGAAGGTGCATGGGTGCACTGCTGGACCTGCTCCAGGGGTAAGCATTTCCGCGTCTGTGTGAAAAAAACACCCATTGTGCTAGCAAGGGACCATTGCCACCATTTTTAGCACTTCTGTTTCAGCCTAAAACTCTTGTAACAGAGTACAGTGGTGAGTGGTCTTTTGAAAGAAGCAGCAGCCTGGGGGGTTCAGGTGAACAGTCATGTCAGAAACTTGATAGGGATGTGGGTGGGATGCTGGAGGATTAGGTGCATTGTGCTGAGGCATTCATGTTAGGACATCAAAGTAGGCATGGATCTAGCACCAGAGGGACTGAGACTGTGTCTGGAAAGCTGGAAGCTAGGGTTATTGTAGGCCAGATGTGAGAGAGTGTTTCCAATGAACTGACTTCATCATCTGGGCTGAAAACAGTCCCTACTTGGGACTGGAGGCATTTCAAGGCTATGCATCACCAGTGTAACACTAGGCTGCCAATTCAGTCAGAGGCTACAAGGAAAAGATCTCTGTTTGGTTTTCTTGTCACTTCCTTTGTGCAGCAGTCATTTTAAAGGTCAGCAAACCTGGATGGCTTCTGCCTCCTGTACCCAGACACTACCCAACAATAAAAAATTTCAAATATTCATGTGCCGATATCAAATGTTATATTCCAAAATGAGAGATGTCTTGCTGAAGGCCCTCTGACTCCAGTAATACTCTGCTTATTTTGAAATCACAAAGTCCTTTAGTTCAGTTTTCTGTTATGTCTCTGAAACGCAGATGGCACAGCTCCATTAAATACTTTATTGTAATTTAGTGGTTCCTCCCCTGGGTTCTGAGTGTAGTGTGAATGAGCTGTTAAAACTAACGGTGTAATATAAGTGCAGAAAAATAAGACACACTTTTTAAAAACAATAATAATCATAATCCATATTTTACCTCTTCTGACTTTACAAGGGTCTTCTAGCTATTTGCTACATAGAGGCTAAAATACATGTATCTCTTCATTAAAAGCTTTTTTATTCTCAAGTATCTAGAGAAATACAAGTTCACAGTTCAAGTGGTGAAAATATGTATACTAGTAAGAAAACATCTTTAACAGGTTTAGAACTGATAAGCCGATTCATTCACCAGCTACATTTCAAAGAACTCATTTTCAAGTCTTTTGCTTAGTGGGCATTTAAAGTGGTGGTTAGTCTGCTTAGATGGTATGTATTCATTTTTGGAGTAAGTTCACCAAAGGCTATGTTCTTGTTCCAGGAGGGAAGCGGAATCTGTCGAACATCTCTTCCTAAAATGTCCTTATTATCACAATTTGTGGGCAGTATTGCTATTGCCACGCTTACCCCAGGGGATGACCTTTGATTCTCGGGGTTGCTTTACAGCCCTTCTTTCGATGTTCCAGGAAGAGGAAATTGTTGCCCTGGGGACCTTCACTCTCTTGGTAGCTAAAAGGAGAATATATATTAAACATCAGCTGAGTACAGCGAGGGGAAGGTCTCATAGCTCTCTGGCAACTTCCACCTAGATTAGGTTGGGTGGGCATGGGATATTAAAATCTTTTGACCTTTATCGTGCTACGAACTTATTTTTCTTTTGGGGGTGCGTGCTGATTTTTCCCCATTAATGGAATATTGTTAGTATGGGTTGGTCCAGCAATGCTGGAGGCTATAATGTAGTAATTATGCAATGTTGTCCTGAGATTGTAAGGATCTTGTTGGTCTGGCTGGCAATTGATTTATGCAGGAGCCTGGATGGACCTCTTGACATGGGCTAAATGGGTGATATCAATGATCTTGCTGTTGTTGCATTAACGCTTTGCGGCTAGATGGGGGATCCTTTGATTATAAGGAGTTGGAAAGTTAAGTGTGAAGGACATTGGGTTCTCCTGTTTGGACGATATTCTTTTTGTCTTTACCCTGTCTGGCTGGGACGTATTAATGATTGATTTTTAAATTATGCAACTATATTTATAATTTATTGTTACTTTTATTTATACTCTATGGATGTTATTAATTTTAGTTTCTGTATGTTTGTTGTTTGTTGGTTGGGCCATGGCGAAAGTCAGTGCTGTCAAAAAAGTAAAGTAAGTAAGAGTAAGTTCACATTCCTCTATATGTAAGTTTGCTGGTATCAATGGGATTGCACCAGTTAGAAGCTTGATCCTTACATCAGTGGTTAATACACTTTTTCAAACAAAGAATCATTATCATACTTCACTTTCTCATGGACCATCATGCACCTACTGGAAGGCACTGTGAGAGCTGTGCTTTGCCACAAAACTAGCACTCCCCCTTCTAACTCTCCTCCTGCTATGTCTTCATGTAGCATTACATTCCTTTTAGGAATCTCCCAGTTGAGAGGCTGGAGACATCTTAGACTGACTCACTGAAAGGGGATACATGATAGGGGTGTGCATGTTGTTTCCATTATTAGAATAATGAAAACGACAACTGAGAATGACAATGATAACAAAAACAACAACTGAGAATAGAGAAAATGACAACAGAGAATAACGATATCGATAATGACATCGATACCAAAAACAATAACAAAAATGATAACGAGAAACAAAAACGACAATGTCATCATTTTCATTATTAGTGCTGTGGCAGTTGGGTTTTGGAGGGAAAATGTGGAGAGGGAAGGAGGGAGCAGACATCTCTGAGTCTTCACAGGGTTGAACTCTTGAACTGTGCCTGCGTTGGGAGGGGCGAGCAGCTCAGCACTATCTAATGGATGTATCGCTGGCCAATGAGCAGCGCAAGCAGGCCCCAGCAGTCTCATGGCACTCTGTGATTTCTCAATGCCTGCTGCCTCCCACAACCAATCAGGAGGGCTCTGGGGGAGGACGCTGCAACCCTGTATAATGGGAGGGTCAGGTTTTTTCTCTCCGTTCTCTGTGAACTCTGCTTGTCAGGTTGCATTTACAGAACTGTGGTGCTTGCACATAAAAAATCCTCCCTAGCCCTCATTTTATTTATTTATTTATTTGGTATTCCCACCAATACCTTTCCTTCCTCATACCCTACATTTTACCTTCTCCCTTTCCCTGCCCTACTCCCCCCTTTACATTATATAGAGATAGGTAGTATATATTAGATATAGATATATATTATAGACATACAGATTAGAATAGTTATATAGATAACTGATTATATAATAGTTTTCCTTTTCCCTTCCCCTGTTTCCCTTAGTTTTAGATACAAATAAGTTGTGCACGAGAATCAATAACGATACCGATACCAAAAATATTTTTTGTTTGAAACGGTTCCAATATCGATAACGATATCAAAGATAATGATAACGACAATGAAAACAAAAACAACATTGTCGTTAACAATAATGAAAATGACATTTTTGAATAACAAAAATGAAAAATGAAAATGACATGGGGGCCTGGTGCACACCCTTAATACATGAAGACAAGAGTGGGAGGAGAGATGGAGGAGGGATGCTAATGATGTGGCATATCAAACTCCCTCCAGTAGGTGCATAAAGTGGGTGGCTTCAGTCATCAGTAGAACCACTGCGGGGACTGAAATAAATGTCCTAGCAGTGGCATCACCATCGGTCATCCCCTGGTTTCCTCTCTTTTCACACTCTCCAGGAATGGATGTGGTGCTGGTATGGACTGGATATAATTTTTCAGCTTTCATAGTTCTATGAGCCAGCTGTGGACCAGTTACTATGGCCCTTGGTCTGCTGACAGCTTGAGGAAAAACTGCCTTAGACTACCAATATATGGCTTTGAAACTGGCTTCTCAAAATCTCTTTCAGAAGCATTGCCAGTTTGTATCCGACTTCATTCCCATGCAACTCCAGCAGATTTCAAACTCTTGTATAGCGTCTGGTGTGTGTGTGTGTGTGTGTGTGTGTGTCTTTTATCTTATCTCATAGGCTGGAGAATGTGAAATTGAAACAAGAGGCAGCCCTGCTATCCTGGAATGTTTCAATAGCTTATAGTGTTATCCCCTGAAAAATTGCTTTTGGACCATTTGTGTTGCCAAATAGGAAATGGAAATATGTTAAAAAGTAATTCTTTCTCTGATGTGCCTTTAGAGGTAAATTTAATTTTGATCAAATGTTACCGATGTCTTCGAAATTGAAGAACAGCAAATACCTAGGGAGATTTGAAAAAGAATTAACCTAGCAAAGTTGGAGCAGTTTGTTACCATAAAATCTTTTGATTGTCTTCATACTATCAAAGGGAATTATACCCAAAGTGACTGCAGAGATCCAGGGTGTATGATTATTAGGGGTTTCATACCAGAGCAACATAAAGACGAGGAACTGTCATAGCAATTATACAGAAACAAGGGACAAGGAGACAAAGGAACAGTGGAGTAAAGGTTCAAGATTAGTGGTGTACTTTGTAAAAGTATAGAGGGATGAGGGCAAAACAAGACTAAGTGTACATTCAAACATACATGAAAGTGTCCTTAAAAGGCCGGGAGAAAACATCTGATTGCAAATCTCACTGATTTTTGTGTATGTGTGAATGCAGTATTGCACGTAATTTCTGCTTTTGGGTGTTTTCAGATGTGAAGCTGGCACAGATTAATCTGCTTTAGAACGGATTAATCCGGAGAACAATGCCATGTTAAAAAACATGGAAATCCCTGAGTGACAGTATGGGCTAAGCTCCACCACGATTGGGAGCCAGTCGGAGGACCTGGAGTAAAGCGGGCTATCACAACTGATAGCCTGCTTCACTCAATTCGGTCCAGAGTGGCAGCAGGGGATGGGCACCATGGTGGCCATCATTGACTGCCATGGCCGCCCATCAGCTCGGTGGGAGGTGCGCTGCATGCAGCGCAGGGGCGGCGACATGCAGACACACATCTGCGCATCACACCGCCCCTTCCCTGAGCCACCGTAACACTTCTTTGGCGACCCAGCCAAGTCCAACATGGAGTGACGGGTCCTGCCACTGCCAGCAGCAGACCATGACTGTCGTGGGCCCATCTCACCTGAAAGTATTCATTATGCATATTTCCCCCAGTCTTTATAGCTGGATTTCACAGACCTGTCAACTGGCCTTGTAAATGCAGATAAAAGCAGAAATTATGCAGAATAGTGCATTCACACGTACACAAAAATCCCAAAGATTTGCAATTGGATTTTTTCTCCTAGCCTTGTAAGGACACTTTCATGTCCGTGTGAATGTACCCGAATGTTGATGTGGATTTGGGAGCAATCTTGTTTGGAATACATGCATGTGAAAAGATGTATCAATTTACTTGGAGACTAGGTTACTTCTTACTTTATAGATTGCATCAGACTTGTATGCACTGATAGGAGTGCCTTACTATGGAGCTGGTGTATGTTGTGGTATCGGTGGGAGGGTTTGAGATGTCTCAATTCCAATAATTTGAGATTTCTTCCAGCATGTAACTTCACATGCTGATTGAATCTTCTGTCTCACCCCCGCAATTCTGCCGTCAATAGACTTTCATTCACTTGAAAACAGATTGGTCACAAACATCACTTATTGTTTTCAGCTTTGTAAGCTGCACAAAATCTGTGTCGAGGATGCTAGGTTGCCTTCATGATGTAGATGAATGAGAAGGGAAGGAAAATGCACAGTAAGAACTTTCTGTCTAATAGATCCCAAAGCAGCCTAAATAAATGGCATATAGTATGTGCTAAATAAATGGCATATAGTATGTGCTAAATAAATGGCATATAGTATGTGCTCTACACATGGAGCAGAAATGACATATTAATGTTTAATTTACTGTTTGCTTTATAGGCAATAGCAGGCTTCGTTAGAAAGAATCATCTGTGGGTGTAGCAGATATATAGTTGTCCGTTAGCACTGTCCTCCATAACAGATTTAATCCTTCTGCCTGAACCATTATCATACTTTCCCCATAAATCTGAATTCCCTTCCCTTTTAGATCCACAGCTAGATAAAGAATCATTTTAGATAGACTTGGATAAGTACTTCAACACCTGGATCTGAATACTTTTCACATTCTTTTTTATGAACTAAACATGGAGAGTCCACTTTGATTTATTTTTTAACTCACTACAGTGGATAAGATGACCAACAGATTATTCAGATCAGTGGTTCCCAAACTGGGGTCCGTGAAGCATTTGTTTGGGGTCTGCGGCATGACCCAGCTACTGCAAGTCAGTTTGAGAAGAGAAGGAAGCAGGAACACAGGGTCATAGTGGCACTGGTGTTACTGGGTGCAATCCTCATTTATTTCAGGTGTTCAAGGGGGTTGTATTCATAATGGAAATGTGCATGTGTCATGCATAGCATACATTACTTTCCAACAAGCAAATGGACTGTGCTAAGGGTCCATGGCCTCACTATGGAATCACCTGGATGAGAGGATGGAGACATCTAAGACTGAATCACTGAAAGGGGCATACAGGAATTTAATGCTAAATGAAGACAAGAATGGGAGGAGAGCAGGAGAAGGGAGATGCTAGTTATATGGTCTTAGTGGACCAAAAATGGTGGGAAAAGTAATAAGAACAGAAATAATAAGATTTGGAATAGCCATTAGGGGTGTCGTGTACATTTCATATCATTTTAATTAGTTATGAAAATTAATAGAGCCCCATTTGTTTTCATGACTAATGCTACAAAAATGAATGAATAAGCAAACAATTATCATTTGCTTTCATCTGGGTTTTTTTAAAAATCTAATTTATTTAAAATAATAATAAAAAATCACTGTGCATGGGCAAAATGGCCACTGAGGCCATTCTGTGCACACACAGTGATTTATTATTTATTTATTCATTTATTTATTTTTTTATTTTAATTTTTAAAATTGGGAAAAATTGTAGGGTTGTTTACAAAACCCATCATAAATTAAGGGGGTTTTGAAAATGAAAATGGATGGTGTGCCTTCTGCATACCCCTAATAGCCATGGCCCTTTCTGTGTTGGGTTTGGGCATTGAAGGGAAACTTTGGGCTTTGAAGGGAGTTGGGACTTACTTGGGTAAAACAGAAGGGAGCGTATGGGATGGAGTGGGGGTGTTTGGGGCTTTATATGCAGTTTACTTTTGTCTCAGTACTGTGTGTTTCTATTTTTGAAAGCTGCCCTTAGTCTTTGGGATAGGAGGGATAAAAATAATAATAATGCTAGTTGTGTGCCAAAATGACACACTAGCCTAATTGGTCTCCAGATCCACATTCACAGCAAGAGGCATCAGTGCCCATCACCTACTATCACTTGTTCATGCAGTTTCCTGCGCCCCACCCCATCTCTTCACCAAAGCCCAACATAACCCCATCATGTGCCAGTATTTAGGGGTGGTCTGCCAGCTTGTAAGTCTTCTCCCAAAATCAGAGGTGCATTCCACTCTCTCACATTACTTGTTTCAGTCTGCTGACCTCCTTGTGTTCCACAATGATGCCTCTCGCTGTGAATTAGGATTTGTCCCCTACTTAAGACCTCCTCATGCCACATATGTACATTCAACCCCGGGGAGGGGGGGGAAGTGTCTTATTTTGGCATCAGTTGGATCCTTGATAATAGAGCAGGATCAATCCTACCTCCTAAATGTCTCAAGGATAAACTAAAAGTTCTGCAGAGAAAGTGTCAAGGTAAGGAAGAAATCTGGCTCTTTGCCAGAGGAGGTGATAGACAGGAATGTATATATTATATTTTTCCTTTTCTTTGTTCTTGAGCAAACATGTACTGAAGACTCTTAGGAATGAGCGCACCAAGTTTTGAATGATGCATGCAATGAGAAACCCCCAACTATACAAAGTACATAATTATTAGAAAACATAAAACATAGTGGGTAGAGGAAAAGCTCCTGTTCACGTACAATAGTTGCTTTAAAACCCGTAATTATAATTGAGGTATCAATATATTCCACAGCCCTACACCTTAGGCTTTATATCTGATTTCACAAACTAAGTGGGTTCAGATCTGGCGAATACTTGGATGTGAGACTATGATAAACTTTAATCCTTAAATTAAAGGTGGTCTCTAAAATAAAGCTGCAAAGTTGGGTAAAAACAGCAGTGTAGGCAGTGTGACAGCTCCCTGGCGTGCCCTGGGATGAGAAACCACAGCCAACACAGCCTGAGTCAGGGAGGAGCACTGGACAAACATGCCCATGACAGAAGAGCCATCCCACTACCTGCACGCCCCAGGTAGGGGAGGGAGCTAAACAAACATGTGGGCAGGCGGCCCTGACAGAGCCCTGCCCCAGCATTAGAGCTGAAATGAGAATGGAATTAATTCTTGTGAGAATCTCACATCCCTGGTGAGATCTCTTGAGAATCTCGTGAGATTCTTTAGAATTTCAAAAATGCTCCCAAATGCTTGGCACATGTGCACAATGGTTGAGCATGTGCGAAACAGTCCTAGTGGCCATTACATGTGTAGACCATTTCTGGCTATTTTGTGGTTCTCAAGAATCTCGCAAGAATTCCAGATTCTCATGAGATTCTCAAGACAAGAAAATCTATTCTTGAGATCTTCAAGAAGGGTGAAATCTCATTTCTGCCCTACTCAGCACCCTGCACCCTGCCATGATGGAGACCCATGGCAACCAGCTTGGCATGGCACTTGGCCACCCTACCCCAGGGTGGGTATGTTGGGGCCAAACAGACATGCAAGCCCACCTTGGCCTGCATTGGCCCACATGGGCGAACCTTAGCCTGGGCTGTGTCGTTGGAGGTTTTCGAAGGACACAGCCCGGGCTAACTGCCTACCCACCCTGGGGCAGTCCCCGGGTAACATCTGGCAGCATGTAAACAGATATGCCGGTGGGTCCCAGGCCACAGAGGGCCAAAACAGATCACCATCATGTCTGTTTTCACCCATCCTTTAAAGCTGACAGCAGGAGTTGCTAGGGTAACTTGCAGCTTATGTGCTTGTTTACTTAGGGATTCTAAAATAGAGAAGATAGACGTTTGCTTGTATGACTTCTGAAATGTTCTGATGATTCAAAATGGAGAGGGATTGCAACCACCTTAAAGGATATGATTAAAATTCAAAACAACCATAATAACTTGGAGTTCTGGACTGAAAACTTTCCCCCTGCATGGGAAAAAACCCAGAATATTGTATTTAATATGATTGTGAGCCGCCTCGAGCCAACCTATAAATTAAAGGTTGAAGGTCAACAAAGACAAAATGTAAAGGGCCATGGGGAACAGAGGTGGAATACATGTTTTTAGCATGAGAGATAACTGGCTAAATTACAGGACTGCCAAGAAGAATTTGGGGTTTATAGAGGATCACAAACCAAACATGAGGCAACAGTGTCATGTTGTTGAACAAAAGGTCAACATATTTTTGAAGATGTATTAACATTGGCTTCCACAGAGATTAAGATTGCACCACTGGTTTTCAGGACCCTGAATGGTATAGCCCCTAGCTATATTTGAGACCTGCTCCTGGAACGTCACACTGATGGGTATCTGTGCTCAGAATCCACCCTCTGTTTGGGTAGTCTGCCATCGTGTCTTATGTCAGTGGGTTACCAGGTTTTGTGTGTGTGTGGTAGGCCCATTAGTGAGGAACTTGCTTCTTTGTCCATCTTGGGGTGGTTTTAGACAAGAGCCTCCCCAACCATCACCCACCCATCATGCATGTTGCAGGGCTGCATAGAGCATCAATGCGGCCCTGCAACATGCATGATGAGTGGGTAATGGGTGGAGAGGTGCTTGTTTAAACACACCCTTAGCTCCTCCTTTCTTACCTTTGAAAAGCACCTGAAAACTCATTTATTCTCTTGGTGTTTTTAGGATCCATAGCAGGCTCCCCTTAATGTAGTCTGTCCTCCCTTCTTACCTTCCCCTTTAAAATTGTTTTAAATTGATTTTATATTGTTTTTATATTTTTATGATTGTAAAGTACTCTTGAGTGCCATTTGAAGGCAGGAGAGTGCTATAAAAATATTATATTATTATTATTATTATTATATTTTATTTAACCATAATATCCAAGACTTCAAAAGTTATAGTAAGGAACCTATAGTTTCTGCATTTCCACTAAAGCCAATGGAGGAAGTGCAGACTAAATGGGTAATTTCAGACATGCTGGGCGTCCCTGTCCACCACGCTGAACTTCCCACCGGGATCCATTCAGGATCCTGGTCTGTGATCAGGCCAGCTGTCCTTTAGACGTGCCGGCCTGATTACTGTAGGGTATCTGGGAGGGGGTGGGGCTGAGCGGCACAACATACGGCTGCACGGCACCACCACCCCTGCGCTCCCACAGATGCCCGCCCTTAGGGAGACGGGCGGGCGCAGCAGCCAATGAGGCCGCTGTGCCCGATCCCAACCTGTGGTTGGGGCCTGATTCTGGGACAGAGCTGGGTATCAGTCGTTACCCGCGGCCATTCCCAGCCCCATCCCAGATCGTGGTCAAACTAACCATGGTTCTGGAGGTGAGGCTGGCCTCACCTTCAGAATTGTGATCAATTTGATCCTGGCCGGGTGTTCACTGTGGTGAACATCTGGCCGGGAGCAAACAGACATTCCCGAGATCACTGCCACCACACTGCATCCAGTGTGGTTAGCACCAATCTCGTAACATCTGAAAATACCCAATGAGACCCTGGTTATAGCCCCCCCTATGGTCAGCACTGGTCAGCACCTCTCTTGGAGTACTGCATTTATTCTTGCACTCCATATTTCAGGAAGGATGTTGACAAACTGGAAAGAAGTCAGAGGAGAGCAACAAGCATGATGATGTCATAGGACTGGAATACAGGTCCAATGAGGAAAGGCTGATGACATTAGGCATGTTTTGCTTTGGCAAAAGAAGATTCAGGGGAAATGTGGTGGCATTTTTAAATATCTAAAAGGATGCCATAAAAAAGATGGAGAAACACTTGCTCTCCATTGTTACTGAGGATAGAACAAGAGGCAATGGCTTTAAATTGCAGGAAGTAGGTTTAGGTTAAATATTAGGAAAACCTTCCTAACGGTTAGAACAATTCAGAGGTGAAATGAACTACCTAGGGAGGCTGGAACGTACTTCCCTGGAAGTTTTCAATGAAAAAAAGACTAGGCAGACCTCTGTCAAGGCTGCTTTAGGTATAAGGTATTTTCCCTCATGGCAGGAGATTGGACTAAATGACCTTAGGTATTAGGGGTGTGCAGCAGACACCCTGGTTGTTTTTGTTTTCATTTAACACCCCCCCTCACTTTTCTGGGATTTCATAAAGGAAAATGTTTGTTTTTAATATTCTTTTTTCCCATTAAGTTTTATTTAAAATATTTTTAAATTATTTTTTAAAACAAATCACTGTGCATGTGCAAATGGCCACCAGACCATTCTGTGAATGTGCAGTCCATTCCCAAAATGGTACCGGCAGCGTCGGCGCCATTTTGTCAAAGGGCAGCCAGTCTGTGCATGGGCAAAATGGCTGATACACGTGCATGGACCAACTGCCCTTTTCCAAAATTGTGCGAATGCAGTCGGTGCCATTTTGGGAAAGGCTGCATATGCACAGAACAGTCCCAGCAGCCATTTTGTGCATGTACTGGGTTTTATATATATATATATATATATATATATATATATATATATATATTAATTTTGGTAACAAAAATGGTCACTTTTTCCTTCATTTTCATCACCATGGCCTGTCATTTTCGTATTTTAATTACTAAAATGAACAGGCCACAATCTCCTCCACAATCTAAGCACTGAGGGTGATGTGGTAGATTCAGTACAGACCATCTCCCCTCCAAAAGGGATGACTTTCAGAGCTTAAATGGACAATCAGTAGAAGAAGAAGAAGAAGAAGAAGAAGAAGAAGAGGAGATCCAGAAAGGCAAAGTGATTGGCCCAAAAACATGCAGCAGATCAGTGGGTGTTTTCATAAGTGACGGCACCATGAGCCACCATGCACCCTCACCCAAGATGGATTCAGCTCAGCCACTGAGCAGACACGCTAGTGGCCCGGGCAGGGGAGGGGGCAGAGGTGACCCTCATGGCCCCTCACCCTGAACTTCTGAATGCAGCTCTCCCTCCTCCCAGACAGGCAGGTGCGGCAGCCTATGAGACCGCCACGCCTACCCAGAAAGCTCTGGTCCTGGACTGGAGTTAGAGTGGGCCACCAGGTGTGACAGCCTGCTCTACCCCTACCCCAGATCATGGCAGGGTTCAGCCCGTGCTGTGACTTGGCAGAAAGCCCAAGTCACACCATGGGCTAAATCCTGCCATGGTCCAGGGAGCACTCTGATCCTGCCTGTGGTAATATCTGGTGGGTGTTTTCAAACAAGATGGCACCACCCGTGGCCACACAGAGTAAAGCGTGACCACCAATGGTGTCATCACGTTTGAAAACACCCACGTTTGAAAACACCCACTGGCAAAGATAGAAGTAGAACCTGATTTATTCTTTTTTATGTAAAAAAGATGGACTTGGATGTTCTCAGGGGATGCTATGAGAAAATACCTTTTTATTTAAGGCTATTCCCCTGTGGATCAGGTGAGATTGAAGAACTTCCACGTTATCTCCTGGATTGCTGTTTTTATCAACAGATAAGAGATCAATAGATTGCCTGCATTTTAAAAGAAAGGGATCATCTAGTAGTATCCCATAAACTGGCTATTTTATTAAACTCCTATGTATCTGCAGTTGTCAGAGCCATGGCAGTTTTTGCCCATTTGGCCCAGGTTATTAGCAGTGCTGCAGTCGTAATTTTAAAAGTGCAGGAGGCGGAGCTCTTCATCAGAGTTCTCCAAAGCTTCCAAGGCTGCTGGAGGGGGGGGGCGGGGCACAGGAAAAGTGCTGGAGCTCCACATCCCCTCGTTCCTGCTCTACTACACCACTGGTTATTAGGAAGAAAATAGTTTTCTAAATTAGCTCCCCGCATTAGATAACACTAATAGTGTTATCTAATGCGGGGAGCTAATTTAGAAAAAGAATGGTAGCATCTGATTTTTAATGGTCATATGCTGTATTTTATATATTATTGTAATCTTGCTTTGGGTTTTATTACTTTGTTATAGTCCTTTTTCATTGTGCTTTATATGTTGGTTTATATTGTTTCTATACTGTCCTTTGTGGGGGTTATATTTGAGAGAAAGAGGCCGTTTTTACAGGGCGTCACTAGGTGGGGGGTGCGTGGGCGTGCCAGTGCAGGGTGAGGTGTGCACACGGCTGCACATGCAACCCCACTCGCCCCCCACTCATCCCCGTGCACAGAGCAACCTCTGTTTTCCCTGGTTGCTTGCTCTGTGCATGGGGATGAGTGGGGATGCATGTTAGGAGGGAGCGCACACACACACACACTCACCATACACGCCCACACAACGTCCTATCCACCAATCACACCCACTCATGAACACACAGATTTCTGCGTGCTCACGAGTGGGAGAGGCCTGTGTAAAAAGGACCAGAGAGAGATATTTAGGGATGGGCAAACAGATTCGGGTTCGGCCGTTCGGTTCGGCTGCGTTTGTTTCATCCGTTTGGTTCGCCCATTCGGTTCGGCTGCATTCGGTTTGTCAGTTAAGATTTTCAGCTGTTCGGTGGTTCGGGTCGAATGTTGAGTTTGGATTCCATATTTGGTTCAGTCGGGCTCGGTTTGGTCTTTAGTTTGGTGCAATTATGAACTGAAAATGACATTTGGTTTTTGAAATTAAAAGTAAAAAAGTAAAAAACATATTTCTGGCTATAACATTTTTGTTTCTTATTACTTTTTGAAGAAATTTAGGGAAATTGTACCCCCAAAGGAGGGCACTAGGTCTACCAAAATTTGAAACGATTAGATAAAGAAAACCGATTTCAGAAGCAATTGAATGTTGTGATTTTAAGAAAAGCTCTATACACGTTCATGACTACAACTTCTTTATCTTGCATCCAATGTTCATGAAACTTGTGCATATTACATCCCTTCATATGCTTAATATTTCTGTCAATTTTAGGAAAGAGTAGATAAAGGGTTCCAAGGGTATAGGACATTATTCTGAAAATACATTTCCAGCTGTTACATTTTGATATTCTATTCTGTTTACAGGATATTTGACAAGAATGTATCAAATACCTTTCCTGCCATGTCAGCAAATTTACAGGAGATTTTGATAAAGGGACCCAATTATATAAGCAATTGATGTTGTCCCTGTGAAGATCATTATTCAGATGAATATCAGCATATTCAGTGCCACTCAGAGGCAGGCACCCTGCATGGCAGGGGGAGGGAGACTATAGGAGGAAGGATGTGGAGCAACCCCAAAGACTGACAGACACATTCAGTGGCCAAACACATTACTGCAAACTTCTAGCTTTACAGGACCAATTGGTAGTGGCTTCGAGGTGGGCATAGGGGGCAGCCCTGTGGCGGGCATAAGCAACATAACTGGGACTTCTGAGATAGCATCCCAGCAGTCAGGAGACATAGTTTAAACACATCCAGGCTGGCCAATTATCATCACAATCACATCCTGCAGCACTGAGACAGAGGACATAAGAGAATCTCTATTGACTCTTTCCTAAACAGATGCTTCTGACTTCCCAGAAACAAGTGGTGGAGATATGTTGGGATGGTCCCAGCACAGAATGAGGATATTTGGTTGACATTTCTGTTGGCCAATTTGCATCACAAACCGATCTTATATCACAGTGACATAAGAGAATCCCAGGCATAGGCCCCTTCTCTACATATGTTGTACAGGCATATAAAATTTGGACCCTTTATAATACCTTTCTGATATTTTGCAGAGATGATCATTAAAGTGAAATATATAGTTCTGCCAAATTTCATGTAAACTGGTTGCACTACAAAGATGTTATAGTAAGACATACATTTATATGTTAATTGCTTATACCACCAAGACCTTTTTTCTAATTCTTCTGAAATTTGACAAAGTTAGTTAATATGGGAAGTGGTATAAACTGAACAAGTTTCACCTACATTAGATGTGAGGCAAAGAAGTTAAAGCTAAGAATGTATATGTAGAATATTGCAAAACACAATAATTCAACTGCTTTTAAAATCGGATGCCTTTATCCAATTGTTTTGAACTTTGGTACACATAATGCTTGCTATTGTATGTAGAGGCACTCCAATGTTCAGCCATATAGCATAAAACACAAAAATGTTACAGCTGATAATGTGTTTTCCATTGAAACCAATGGAAATTCAATTCCGAACTCACCGAACGCATCCGAACCGAACGTTCAAATTCGAGTTCGGTTCAAACATTCGGTTCGGTTGACCAAACTATTCATGCTTGATATGAACGTCCAAATTCGAGTTCGGTTTGAATGTTCGGTTCGGTCTACTGAACTATTTGAGTTCGGTCCGAACTCCGAACTTCCGAACCGCGTTCGCCCATCCCTAGAGAGATTTAGTTTCTTGGTTATAAGGCGAAAGCCAAAACAGATGTAAATAAACTCATTCACTCATATATTGCTTTCACTGATCAGAATTATGTATAAACCTTATCTAATTCACTCTAGCTATTCCATTTTTGCAAAGATCTCCACAAAAATGGAATTGTTTATTTTTTTGCAATCAGTATTCCAATCGGAAATAAATTCTGATCTGAATACCAACCAAAGTGTTGTAAGACCTGGCTATTTTGCCAGGTGTTTGGTGAGGGAGAAGGGGTGGGTGGGTAGGTTTAAGTTAGGGGTTTTTTTATGATTTGTTCAGGCCTCTTGTTGCTGTTAATTTTAGTATATAATTTTATATATTGTATTTTATATTTTTATTGTGTTCACCACCCTGAGCTGCCATTTGGCAGGAAGGGGTGGTATAAAAATGATGAAATGAAATAAAATAAAATTTAAATTTAAAACCCTGCACATGCACACATGCCTGCTGCCCTTATTAAGAGCTGCTGCCACTCTAAGGGCAGTTGCTGTTTTACTCATGCAAAGTGGGTTTTCAAAATAAATCAGATGAAATATTGATCTGCTTTTTGACCAGAACAGGTGAACTTGCCCATTCTGATCAAAAATCAGAACAGAAATTTTGGTTTCACCCCCAATTAAGTCTCACAACAAGCCTTATTATTTCCATTTTACAGATGGAGAACTGCAGCTGGGAGAGAGTGACTTGCTGAAGGCATCTCAGTGGTTCATAGGTAAGGCAAAATTCTCCCAAGTCTAGAATCTTATCCACTAGCCTACAGTGACTCATGTTCCAGCTTCCCAGTCCAGTGCATCAACCACTGTGACAACTGCATTTCACTTCCACGTTCCATTTTAAATTGTTCTGTTGTTTTCAGCTGGAATGTTACTTGTAAACGAAGAGGCTAAGCAGACTAATTAGCACTACACTTGAGACAAGCTGCATTAAAAACAGAGGCACAGGAGGGATATTAGCAAACTCTAATTTCCCCTGAAAAGCTATAATAAAACCGAGAGGAGGCAGCAGCAAAATAAATAAATATGGAGAGGTTGTTTCGTGTTTTGTTTTTTTAAAGCAAAACAACCAAACCATCCAAAATTCACTTGTTATGGGCACAGCTAGTTTCTGTAGCAGTGGTTCCTAGCATTATTTTTTTCCCCTGAGTGACCTTATTTTGAGACTTAAATGTAACCTCGACAGGAACAAGGGCATGCAATGTCTGTCAGCATTTATTGGGATTGAGATCCCATTATGATGGCACAATCCCACCTGGAATCTTGACCCTCAGTTTAGGAATCTCTATCAAAGACATCCACTATAGGAGACGATGCTGATAATATTAGGTCTGATTGCACTCCACAAGTCGTGGTGCATCACTCTGTCACACTGTTCCCTAGCTTGGGAATCCTAGCAATATTCATTGGAATCTGTAGTGGGGGAGGAAACACAGATCATTTGTAGTACCATCATTTTAATTGGATCCAGTGTCAACCAAGTTAAGACATCTTTACTGAGGAAGCCTTAGAGGAGCCTAGAGCCTTATAAAGGATGGTGGGCAAGTGCCTCAGCAGGCATTCCTAATCTAGGTTTCTGCAGAGCCTGAGGCAGATATGTGTCCTATTTCAAGATTGCCAGTGCTTGCTTTCCAGGGAAATGATGATGGGGTGGGGAAGGAGGTCCAGTAAATCTAACAGCATTTTCTCTCTCTTCATGGTCCTGCTATAGGAATAAGTACTCCAGTCTTCAGAAAGCATTTATCCCTCTTGTTGAGAGGGGTGGCGTTTCCCAAACTGTGTGCCATGTTGCCAACAGAAGGGTTGCCATGGCACACAGGGTACTGGAGACTAAAGCTGACACTTTGGTGTAAGGAGGAGGGGCCAAGTGGGAAGGAGTTTCTTTTTTGATCAGCTGATTAGTGTGGATCAGGAACAGCACAAGTGGATTGGGGAACAATTGGTTCCAGCAGGTGAGAGTGCAGCTGTGCCAGAGCTGGGTTGGGGAGGCAAAGAGGGAGAAAAGTGGCTGGAACTGGAGTGGGCTAAGTAGAGACAATTGGCTGGGCATGGCATAGGGTGGTGATGGGCAGGGGTGTTCAGTTATCAGGGCATCTCAGACACAGTTCAGGGGGCAACAAAATGATAGTACAAGCTTGAAATGTTTGGGAATCACTGCTCTAAGCCATTGCTGATCTAATATCATGGTGACAATAGGATGTCCATCCGTTATTCAAAAATTCCCTAGCCAGATTCTGTTGTAACTTAAGCAGCTGCCTTGCCCCAGCTTAGTTCTTCTTGCATTTTCAGCTTGATGCAGTATTCTTATCAGCTTAAACTCTTCTGCGGTTGTGCTGTGCACTACCAAACGGAGACACCCACCAGAGAGGTGTCTGAATTTTAGTGATGGATGAAGTGATTGCAGTGTATATAAAGTTTGTAAAGAGCTTTGGGATTTTAGGGATAAAATGCACTATATAAAAATCAGTTATTACTTGGGAGGTTTTGGTGTTTTTTTTAACAGATGAAAAGGATGTGGCTCACTTTTTAAATCTCTCCTCCCACAATCTAATGGGATGAAATTAAATAAAAAATAAACGTGTCCTGATAGCTCTAAACGGCTGTGGAAAATGGTTTCTAAGGAAAGACTCGGAAACTTCAGCACTTTGTGGCATTTAAAACTAGGCTCGAATTTGCACTAGAAAATAAAAAGTTGGGAACAATTATGCACAGTCAGGTAGTGGACTAAATGATTTAATAGACCGTTTCTATCCGTGATTTTTATGATGTCTTTCTGTGCCAGCTTTGTAATGGTTTCAGGATAGGAATACATCCATACTCTTCAATCATTAAATATTTATTTGATATTAATGTCCAAACTGATATTGTTAAAATGTATATACATGGACAATGAAACTAAGTACCCTATACCCAGTCAATTCTATAACAGTTAAAGAACTTTTCTCTGCTTCCACAACAGTCTGAAAACTGCAAGTAGCTATTTATATTTTGGAGAAAGCTTTAGGCTGGCTGTACAGTCGCTCAAATAATCTGACCCGCTGCACATTTAAAATATTTCCGAGTGGTTGTGCTTCTACTCCAACCCAAACCAGCTGTGACCAACAGTTTATTTGGTCGCCCCTATGAGAAATCAGCTGTTTTCAGGATGTTATTGTTCCCTAATGGGAGACGACTGCACTCACAAGTAGGCAAAATAATTTAGTCTCAGAGATACAAGGTATTGATTTGGCCTGAAAGACTTTGCTCTCAGGTCAAATGGTTCTCTCCTCTAAGGTTCGGGGATGAAGCACATTGTTAGGAAGGCTTGGCCTGGTCATATCCTTCTCTGGATTAATAGAGGGTACTTCAGTCTGTGGGGCTGTCAATTTGTTACCTGTTGTGACGGGGAACACAAATTCACCTGGGGGACTACCTTAATTTTGGTGAGCGTCCCATGGCCCAGAACATCGCTTCATTCTCATTCCAGTGATGGGTTTCACTGGGGCGGGCTGCTCTCTCCCCTCACTTTGGACTATTGCTTCACCAGTCGTTTCAGGAGTGGCAATAACCATTCCGCTCATAAAAGGCGTCTCCTTCGGGCGAGCTGCAGGGCGGGAGAGGACGTTCCCTGCAGCCGCCAGCTGAGCCGCGCTCTTCACATGAAACACCCCGCCGGGGGTCAGGAAGCGAGCATTTGGTGGAGGGAGGAGCAGGTGCCAGGGTGTGGCTGTGGTCCTCTCCCTTTCTTCCAGCAGAAGGAGCCTTCACTCGAGTGAGCAGGAGCCGGGAAGGGGAGGATCAGGGGAGAGCGCTTGTCTCTCGGATCAGCCGCCGCACGCCGCCTCTGTTTGTACACAGTGCGCTCTCCAGCCCAGCCGGCACAGCGCTCTTCATTGTTCCCTTCCCGTCAGAAGCCCCTGCAGCTGCAGCAGGAGGCAGAGCAGCCAGCGACCCGCGCTCGACACCCCCCCACGCACATACCTGGCGGCGAGCACATCCCCGGAGCAGCCTCTCCTCCGCGAGCTATGATTGACTCGCAGCACTTTGCCTGTGAGCTGCGCTGCCGGGTTATGCCAGGAGATTACCATCGCTAGGACAGGGGCCGGACTCGAGCCAGCCGCCCAGCCAAGCACCGAAGAGATTGCAAGGAGCCCTCGGGAAGAGGACACCGCTTTGCTGAGTCGCCTGCTGGAGGGATCCTTCCTCCTTTCCAAAGCCACCTTCTTGGGCTTGTCCCTAGAGGAGCCAAAGGATCATGAGCCGCTCGGGGGTCGCCTGGCTTTTGCTCTGCGCGAGCCTCTGGATCCCGCAATTTGCCAAAGGTGAGGAGGGAGACCGATTTGGGGCGGCTTGGTGGTGGGTCTCCGGTGGAGAAAGGGGAGAGGCATCCCAGAGGGGGAGTGGTGCTGGCTGGGCTGTGGGGTTTGGAAGTGATTCTGTTTTAAAGTGACCCCAAAGTCAGTAGCCGCCAAGTGCTCGGCGTGGAGTGGATGCTCGCGGGAGACAGGAGGGAGTCGAATCGCTGGGCAGAGGGAATCAGGTAGCCCCGAGCGGCTTGGACGTGGGTGTTTCTACTCGGTGTATTTGAGAAAAGCCCGATTCCGTGCCATCCGCAAACATGTTCTGTTTAGCAACCGGGTTTAAAGGGGGGGGGGGGGGGGGGCCGAGAGATACAGTGGGGAGCTTAAATGTAATCCAGATGAGCGGCTGGGAAGGCTTAATATCCGCAGAGCTGTCCGCCTTCCCCCACACTTCCAGCCTTCATTTTCATTGGAAGGACGTTAACGCGGGGCTGAAGGAAGCCCCAGCAAAGCGCCGCACAGTTTGCAAACACATTGGAGGGGTTAGGGAAACAATGCTCTGCTCTGCCAATCTCCTGCCTTGCAGCCTCTCTAACTAGGACAGCGCCAGGGGGCAAGAAACTTCCCAGCCCTGGGAGGGGACCGCTTTCCCCTGGAGCCCAGGCTTAGATTGACAATCCTGCAATCCTTCTCCCGTGCCTTTGGACGGATCCTCTCCAGCCCCAAAACCCTGGGGTTGCAAAAGTTGTGGGGACGCATCCCGGGCACATAAAGAATGGGGGCGGGGGAGGCAGCTAGCAATGCTTTTAAACTGCACCTATGGGGGGTCTCCTGGGGGCTGATCTTGCAGGCGGGAAGCCCCCAACAAAATGCTGCTGCTGCTACTGGGGAAGATGGGGCTTGCAAGTTTGTTGTTAAGAGGGATTAGGAAGATGGGTTGCTCCCTGAACGGAATCGGAGCAGATATCCGCCGAGTTGGAGACTGCGTGCCAGACTCCGCTGCCCTTTGCTGTGCAGTTTGCAAAATAGAATGATCAAGCCTCAGGGAGGGTCACCCGCGTGAGCGAAGCATCCTCTAGCCGAGCCCGGACGCCTGTCCAGATTGCAATATCGATCCGTGCAGTCAGCTAGCGCAGGAAGTGCCTCCCCTCCCCTGGCTTCCTCGCGGCGCAGATGGACAGCGATTTGTCCACAGCTGAGCGGGGCTGAAGGCTCAGACACCTCCGCTCTGTCTGCTGCTTCTTCAGGGGCTCTTTGGGTGAAGATCTGTAATAGGGAACGGTGCTGGGGAGAGCCCAGCTTTGTAGCCCCCCTAAATCCCCAGCCGTGGGGCGAAACCGTTGAGTGCTAGCAGGGATGCTTTCCGTATTGATTCCCGTTTCGCCGCGATCCACAAACCACTTACTCCGGAGTAAGCCAGGGCGTCAGTGGAGCTTACTCCGGAGAATGTGGTTTGTGGATCGCGGCCATTGATTCTAAAGACTGGATTCCAGTCTGCTCCCTTTCTCCCTGCTTTGGAGGCGGGCAGGCAGGGGCAGCGCTACCCCGAGTGGGTCCCATTGTGCTGCGGTCATTGCACTCACTTACCTCGCCAGCTGCCATCGCGCTACTGCCTGTTCCTCTATAAATCACCCCCACCCTACTCGGTAGCTTACACCCAAAGCGAGGCACCAAACTCAGCCAGGTCACAGAGCACCAGGGTGGGATGATCGCTCCTCCTAATTCTCCCCGCAACTGGGGCTAGCAGCTGCTATCTCTGTAGTGATCAGCCTAGGAAAGGGAGACGTGAATAAAAATGGCACTTTGCTCCCCCATAACACTCTGAATTGTTGTGTGCTGTAATTAAAGATTTCAACTAGCCACAGAGACAAGGATGGGATTCCTTCCTCCTTTAGTTCTTAACCTTGCAACTTTGGCTAAACTTGCAGTCACCCTGGTTCTTTCCAAGCGATCCTTCCTTTTTATTATTATTTCCGCAGAAGGAGAGTCAATTTTCCTCGTGTAATGTTAATTACCTTTCAGAGCCGCTCGCTGGATCTTTTCTTTTCCGACTAGGAATCTCCCTGGCATGTTATCTAACTAAATTTATTAATGCTCCTACTTAGTTCCCTCCCGTAATCATTTCTTTTGTTTTAAAATTAAGCCAATGTATCAGTCAAGCCGCATATTTTAGCAGCTCTTCAATTATTCATCACGATGGGTTGCTCTCCAAATCCAATAGCATTCGTACAGTTGCAGCAAGCACGTGATAGCTTATGCAATCTGTCCTTGTACCTGCAGTTGGTGCCTCGAGTCTTTTCAGCAAAAAAGGCACTTGATCTGACAAAGTCTAGACAGCCATAAATAGTTTGCATGTGCATGACTCCGACGGGTGTACATCGAAAGCTTTTCCTTTAGTTATGTCCCCTTAAAGCATCAGTGGTTCTTTTAAGTGACATCAGAACTAGGTGAAGAGCCAGTGTGGTGATCTGCTGTGTGGAGCCAGGGTTTGAATCCTGCCCTAGCCATGAACTCCCTGGGTGGCCTGGCAACTCATAAAATCTTAGCCTCAGTTCCTCAGCTGTAAAATGGGAATATGTGTGCCTGTGTTTTGCCTATTAGATTGTAAGACCACTGGGGGCAGGGACCCCTTTCCATTAATAACGATTGTAAAGCCCCAGGTACTGCTGGTGTTATATAATTGCTTAATTAAAGGTGAACATGTGGGGGGGGGGTCCCTCTTTCCCTCCACATAAAAAAATATGTGGAGGGAAAGAGAGTTAGCCAATTCCTTCCTCCCATAAAATATAACCCCATTGTAATAGAAGGATTATAACCCAATTGTAATAGAATGCAATTAGATGAAAAAAGTGTATTTATTTTGTGTCTAAAGGTAAGACTAAGGGGGAAATGTTTTAGGCAGACAGGATATGGTATGTTAATTTTGCTAAATGGCACAACACAATATATTTGAATCGGTCCTGTCAAATGATAGGGGTCACAGTTCTTATTAGCCCACTTCTTGAAAACCGATTTCAAATGCTTCTTACCTCTTTTGGGGCAGGTGTTTAGCTATAACTATCTAATAACTCAACAAATGTTGGCTTTAATCATTAATAATAATAAATATAATAAGGGTAGTAATGCCCTCATTGCAGTGACCAGGTTTTGATTTTGAGTCAGTACCAACTGTACTGTGGCCTGAAATAAAGCAGTTGTGCAGTTAAGCAACTAATTGCTGATCTATCATTATATTCTGTTTCTGAAACTCATGCATATTACTGTACATCTTGATTTCCTAAGAACTTGCTTACGGTACAAAGTAGAAACCTTTGTTTTGTATAGGAGTCCTTAGAGCCAGCCAGGAAGGTATCTAATTGAGGTACTTACAACTATTTTCAACTTTCTTGCCTTAAAATTTGGGACTTTGTTGAGTTTTCATATGCAGCAGATGTGCAGAGTTACAGTGGTTATTTCTTAGCTCAGTATGATTCTTTTTTAAAAAATAGTGGAATATAGAAGTAGTCTGGTCATCATAATGCAAAAGAGAATACTTTTTCATTTTAATGTAGCCAGTCTGTCAAATTTGCAGTACCATTCATTAGACTGACCCCCCCAACCCAATTTTTTATTATTATTTTTTTTTAAAAAAATTATGTGGAAAGATATATAAAATCAAGGATCTGTGGGATGGATGTCAAGGAAGAAAGGTGTAGCTTATTTTTTGAAAAGGAGGTGTTAACCAACACTAACAATAATAAAATAATAGACGATGGAGTTGATGAGAGATCTAATTTTTGTCCTTGTTGGTCTGTATTTACACTCAACACACAAAGTAGTATCACAGTATTTTAATCACAAACCAACAAGGGATGTAGGATTGCACCATTTGTTTTTATTTTTAATTTTTAAGTACGTTTAGAAATAGATCTTTAGGGTTAGTCATAATCCCTGATAAATTTAGTGCACCCATTCTTGACTTTCAATACTGTATATGCTGAAGAGACAAAGATTTGTAAGTGTCTGCATATGTGCCATTTGGTATCTTTTTCAATGTTCCATTGGCTCCCATGTTGGATAATCCAAGGTATTTTAAAATATGGTACACATTTCAAGCAACAGCAATCCTAAATTGATGAAATTCAGAAAGGTCTGAAGGATATGTCATCGAAGTCTTCATGGCAGTGACCTTTGCTGAGAATGAACTTCTGATCAGCTCCCCAGCAGTTGTCAAAATTATTGATGGAGTTAAAGAAGTCAGGCAGAGATTGGGTATAAATCCATTAACTAAAACCAGTCTGTAGTCAAATAGGAAAGAATTTACCCAAACTCCCTTAGGGGAAGGGGACTGATTGTATATGCATTGCTATTTTATTCTTCTGCATATATCTTCCCTTAGAACCATTTTACATGTAGAAGCTGTTTGGTCAAAAAGAGATATTAAGCTGCATGATACTGCTGTGTAAACCAGTTACTGATGATTTATAGCAATAGTTGCTTAATCTCTATGTTTTGGCCAGTCTTCAGATGACTTTGGGTGATTTCAGAAGTGATGTGGTGAATGTCCACCACAGTCAATCTCAGTCAAACGCGGGGGGTGGTGAAAGCGGCGTGCATGTCTGTTTGCTTGCATCCAGTTGTTCACCACAGTCAAATGCGGTCCAGGGTGAAGCTAACCATGCTTCGTGAGGTCGGGGCAGGAGGAGGTCCAGAAGTGTGGTGAATCGTCACCACAGCAGGGGTGAATGAAAAGTAACTTCTGAACGGAAACCCGCAGCCGCGGTGGAAGGAATTGACCCCAGCCGCGGTGCATTCTGGGACTCGAACCGCGGTCCACGTCTCCACTGCATGTCTGTTGTGTTCCCCCGGCCCATGTTCTCTCTGATTGCCCCTGGGTGGTGGTCATGATCCTGTCACTTCTATTGGGGCCGCACGTGTCACCACAGCCCACAGTGAATCCATTCACACCGGGGTGGGATTCACTGTGGTGAATTGGAACGCGTCACTTCTGAAATCACCCTTTGACATTGTCAAAAATAAAATCCCTGATGATTTTTCTTTGTATGCATGTGTCCTGAGAGTCCAAGGTGTCTCAAAAATGGTGCTGCTTCTCTGTTACAACAAAAAAAGTTTTATTTACTCCACTGCTTGGAAGCTTCTATAAAGCCTGCTGGTTTAGCTGGAAGGAGCTGTCTAGTGGTGAAATGTTGGGGAAACAAGAGAGATAAATTGCAGAACAGGATTATTTAAATCTAAAAACTCTGGAAGACTGAGTGGGGGCAGGGAATCACAGAAACTGCTTAGGATGTTGCAGTCTTCTGTTTTTGCAAACGCGTTCTCATCTATGGACATCATCCATTTCTACACAAATAGCTGACAGTGTGACCTGGTGTAATTGTTTTTCGCTCTCCTTTAACAGATGACCTTTGTATTCAAATTTGTTTCCAGTGCCTGCTAGTGCAGCACATGGCGCAGACACACTATTGCACCCTGCTGCAAATCCTGTCAGCTTGATACATTAGCTGATGACAAGTCATCCATTGGTCCCAATAGGACTCTATATTTAAAAGAAAGACCTAGACATTGTGAGTTGTTTTATGTCAGAGTGTGACACAAATTCAAATATTGTGCATATGTAGAATTGGTTATTAAAAATGTCCTTTCTCTGAATACATTTACTAGTCCATTAGAACCCATTTAAATTTTGTGCAAACTGGAAGTTCCTTGAAGAGAAAAATCAGATTCTTCCAACCAGGGCCAGATTGTGAGACCTTGTACTGAATGCCAAATAGAGATTTACTTTGAAAGTTGTCTCACCAACTTTACTGAGGAAGCTGTGGAGCAAAGTAATGTTTAACAGTAACACAACCATAAAGAAGGGCATCAGAATATAGTACTTAAGAGTTTGTCTCTAAAAAATGACCACAGCCAGGAATAGTTCATTTTATAAGGAGTCGTGAGTTTTATCTCACAAGTTAATTTGCCATTTACAAAGGAGTAAGCGTTCTCATTTCCTTTGTTAATGTTCAATAATCCTGGATAAAAGACATCTTTGGGGATTTAAGCTTTTTGTTCATTATAGTGAAGAGTTCATAATCGAGAAAGGTGTGCATACAGTGCAGTAATAAGGGAATGAAGGAGCTGCAGGAAGGAGTTCATTAGATCCACAGGGCATTGTATTGTGGGTGCACTGGACATGTGTGTATAAGAACATAGGGTGATTCTTAAACCAGATGCATCCATGTATGCCCCCCCCCCCCCTTGCATCCAACTGCTCATGTGAAGGTGGTGCATTGGGGAGTAGCTCCTGTGGCTCATGCAGCTTCCACTCAGAACCATGCATTAAGCATTGCCCCAAAATCAGGAGTGCTCCAGGTGGGGTGAGCCGCATGTGCGGAGGCTGCCTCCATGGCCAGGGTAGCCATGCCGAGAGCCATGATTGGAATGCGCTCCCCATGCATGTCACACGTGCATCGGCAACCCCCAGCCGTGCCACTAAGTGGCCACGGACCCCCCTGCCTGCCTTGCTCCTTTAAAAACACCCCTAGTTAAGATGGTGCCATAGAATGACCAGCTCTTGTGGGTGAGTGTGTGCAAGCTTTTGAGCATCATAGAGCTTTTATTTAGGCGGGAATGGGAAGGTCAGAGCTCAGCCTGAGCTAAATACAAAGCGGCTAGGGTTTGATTAACAGAGTGGTCAATCAGCACACTAAGCAGTTGTAAAACAATAAAGGGTAAACAAACCGTGGTTTAGAAATGGTTCTAATGATTCATGAAGTCACTATCTCTATCGAGTCCATTCGTTTCTGATAGCAAATGCTTGCAAATGTAGCAAGCAAGTCACATTTTTGCAAGTATGTAAGCTAACTGTGCTGCTGCGAGCTGAGGCAGTGATTATAGGGCTGGGAGAGTGAGTTACACTGAAAGTGACATTTGGCTTGTTGGAGGCAGGCTTGAGGCTTGGCCGTGCTACTGAACGTGGTGGTCTGAGACAGCGCTGGCTGAGCATCAGAACTAGTAATTCCTTCCAGCTTTGGAATATACTTGCTTGGGAATTGGTGAAAAGGCAGTATGAAAAAGGAGTCCAACTCCTTTCAGTCCCAAACCAACTTGGAGACTGGAAGAAGACACAAGAATAAATGATCCTGTCATCCTTAAAGTGGGAAAGGGTCCATTGAAATCAATGGAAGCCTTTAGCAAAAGGTTCAAGAGCTGCAGTTTTCCCTCCCTTTTTATCTTCAAACTACGTTTTAAAAAAACTCCGCCGAGGGAATGATTCCCGAAAGCAAATTTCTAAGTGGAGTTTTCAGACTGACGGAATGTTATATAAAGAAGAGGTCTCAGATCATTTAAGCATTATACTTGAATATACTGGGGGCAAAAAAAGTGCATCTTCTTGCTGTTCCAGTTGTGCGTTAGCAGCCTGAAAAACAGGGCTAATCAGAAAAGAGAGTACAAACACATGGCACTGATTTGTTACCACAGCTGCTGTGCTGCCCTGCCACACTGTCACTTGCACAAGGTATGTGCATGTGGTATGGACTAGCCAGGGGCACCAGGCAAATACAGGGTTTCCCTAATCCTTATGCATGATTGCAAATAATAACGGAATATACTATAATAAAAAATCTTGCAAAAGTGTATGCAAAACAGTGATGACTCCCATGTTGGCTGCAAGGGCCCCCCTTGTTTCCCAACCTGACTGTGGAATCACTCTCTCAAACTCTGTTTGCAACACAGTCTCTCAATCAAACAAACAAACAAATAAAATAAATAAATAAAAATGTTTTCCCCAAAGTCCTGTTTCCAGGGATGTCCTCCCAAGTCCTTCCCTGTCCTGGAGGTAACACTTTGCAATCTCCACTTGCTCTCCAGTCTTGCTGGTGGTTTCCCAAATAGGTTGCCAGCCCAGCTATTTATTTATTTATTTATTTATTTATACCCCGCCCCTCCTGCACAGTAGCTTGGGACGGCTTACAATCTAAAAACATATTAAAATACAAATATAAAAACTCTTACGGGGGGAGACACAAAAACAAAAAAACTCTTTATCCCTATCCCTACCTGACTCCCTCACCAAAAGCCTGATGGAACAGCCAGGTCTTACAAAGTAGCCTAAAAGAGGAGAGGAGAGGTCCAGGGCTACCCAGGCCTCTGCCAGGAGGGAATTCCACAGCCTTCGTGAACACCCTCTCCATAGTGGCCCGCCGGGAAACCAGAGGGACCTCAAGAAAGGCACCCCTGGTTGACCGCAGGGGTCGATCCAGAATCTGGGGAGTGAGGCAGTCCCGCAGGTAACTAGGTCCCAAGCCGTATAGGGCTTTATTGGGCGTGGAAGACTATAGGTAGCCAGTGCAGAGAACGGAGCACCAGTGTAATATGCTCCCACTGGCCCATCCCTGTAAGGAGACAAGTCGCCACATTCTGCACTAGCTGCAGTCTCCAAGTCGTCGCCATGGGTAGCCCCACATATTACAATAGTCAAGTCTTTAAGTGGTAAAAGCATGTATGATAGTGGCCAGGTCAGAGTCTGAGACATATGGCCGAATCCCCCACACCAGATGTAATTGGCGGAATGCACTCCTCTCCACAGCCAACAACTGAGCATCCAGGTGGAGCTGGGAATCTAGGAGCACTCTCAGACTCTGAACCTGGGGAACCAATGGGGTGCAAACCCCATCAATGATAGGGGATGTTGCCTTCCCCACTAGCATCACCTCCATCTTATCGGGATTAAGCTTCAGTCGGCTCGCCCGCATCCAGTCTCCCACAACTGCCAGACACTGGGTAAGCACTGAGACTGCCGGGTCTGGGTAAGATGTAAAAGAGGGGTTTCATCAGCATATTGATGCACCAGTTTTCCCAGTCATGTGACCTAGGAGGTTAACAAATGAGATGTTGCCCCACATTTGCTCCCATTAGCCTCAGGTTCATCTACATACTGCCAGATGTTTACCCTGGGGCTGCCCCTGGGCTGCTACCCATGGTGTCATCCTAGGAAATGTGGAGCATGTTGTGAGGGCAAATCCAGGCAAAAATGGGCAATGAGGACCCATGGGCAATTGCGCATCTGTTGGGGTGGGCCACAGTACGCCCCCATGGCTTAGGGTGAGCACGGCCTCTGCATGAGTTACAACACCTAGTGTGTCACTAGAGTGACCAAAGCTTGATGGTGGAGGGAGGGCAGTGCTCGGCAGACTATGGTGGGGGAGAGAAAACTGACCTGTCTGTGAGGCCCATTGCAGGGCAACTGGGGGGGGGGGGGGGGCACTCCACAGAGCGACCCTGCACTCCAGAGAGCTCCTGTTCCATGTGTTACCACCCCTGTGCAGCCCTACCACAATCAGTATTGTCACCTGAAGCTCTTGGTAATTGAGTCCAGAGAGGCTCAGGGAACAGATGTAGCCGGAGTTCTTCCTGCTTCAGAGGAAAGAGTTAAGACTATGTTCTGAATTCTTAGGATGCCAAATTTCATATTTTCAAGTCAATCAGTGATAGGAATGCAAACCTGCATCCAAAGCAACTAAACTTCTGAGCCTTCTTTGTTTGTTCTTGAAGCTCAAAAGCTAATGACTGGCCTCCCTCCTCCCTTAAACTGCTTATTAAAAATGCTGCTTCTAGGGGAAGCCACTGATGCCAAAATGCAATTTAAAATGCTTTTGTCATCATGCAGGTAAAAAACTGCTCGGAATATGTGATTATAATAGAGATGCCTGCATGCTCTTAACTTACAGCATTACTGTAATGCAAAAAGTAGGTCACAAAGTGGCATCTGAAACTTTAAACACTTTCTCACAGACAATGCAGTAGCATTTTCCTGTTTTGAAGGCTGTGCTTGGCATTCAATGGGGATAGTGCCATCTGGCGAAAGACAAGAAGCAGGCAGAATGGGAACTGCCCTCCTTGCGGAGGGTACAGCTAGGAGGCCTGTTGCATGTTTACAATGGAGCAGACAATGTAATTCATCTGCATGACTCTTCTTCATCAACAGAGTCTGCAAGAGAGAAGCAGGAAGTTGTCTGTTAAATCGCCACCCTGTGCAATTAGACAAGAAATGTCAGAACCAAAGATCTGTCCCCAGGGTGTTGGCTAGCAAGGAGAGCAATGTTGAAATATGACTACTTCAGGAGGGTTGTAAGGTGTCCATCCCTGAATAGGCATGGGTGAAAAAACAAACCTCAAATTGTTGCCTTTTTGATAGCAAAGAGAAAGGTCTGAAACTGCCGATTCACCTGAATACTTTGCTAGCTTGTCGGACCAATTGGTAGACTTGCTATATTCCCCTAGCAGGGGGCTGGCAAATATAACTAGGACATTCCTTTTCCCATCATTGTTATGTTAAAAAGCTCCTTTGGTCATGTACTATATAATTGTGGAGAATTATTACTGCAGAACTTCCTGCCCAGTGATTACCTCAGGTTTTCCATGATACAATTACTATGGACAATCTGGTGATTTCCTTTGGCATACCATATATTTATTTATTTTTTAAGCAAATCATGTTCAAGTGTTTTTCTGTCCATCTCCTTGTCTTTTTTTGACAGCTTCTCTCACTGTTGAATGTCATAAAATACAACCACTTTCTTTAATTCAGGCTTTCTGTCTGGTGTCTCCATGTACAGTTCCACAGATCTTAGTATTTAATCTTTCTACCAGGTACTTTGTCTATAGATATTATATTTTCCAGACACTGGCATGAGTTCTGAGATCATCTTTCTTTTTGCTGTCTACTCACTTCAGGTGTTCTCGGTGGTCTGCATTTTTTATTTTTTTTAAAATTAATTCTTCACCAAAATCTTTTGTTAATTTATGTAGTGAAAATCACTAAATTCCCTGCTTTGGATGATGTGGTATATGACTGTCCAGTCAGGATGTGAGGAGTAAAGAGAAGAAATGAAGAAGGGCAAAATTAGGTTAAAGATCAGGAAATGTGTTCTAATTTTGAAATCTGTTATGGAATCCTTTTCCAAGGGAAGTTGTGAAAGTCCCGTCATTTGAATTATTTCTAATGAGATTAGAAAAAGCACTGCAGAATATCTTGTGGCATAGGGAGAATTCCTCCACTTATAGGTAGAATTGGTAAGATGACCTAATAGTTCTTTTCCAATTTAGCTTCCCATTATTCTTTGTAGGCGACACATTTGAGCTGTTATTTCTTTAGCTGTCTCTTTTATGATTCGCGTTCTGACCCAAATGTCATCATACAGAATTGATAACCAGTGGGTTATAAACATTCCTTCAGGCTAAATGGAAGACTGTTTTTCATAGCATCTTTCATTTTGCTTGGTACATTCTTGTCCAGCCTGTTTTAATCTCTCAACTTTCTCAGTCAGATTGCTGTCTAACATGAATGCTTGCTTCTAGGTGAATACTTAAAAGGTCTTTAATCTCATTTAGGATTTTTAAAAATTATTATTATTCTGTTGTGCCTGTTGAGGAAGATTCTTATGTTAGTTAAGTTCCATCCCAGCCTCCGGCTCTCATAGTTCAGCCTATCACAAAATCTAAAGAGGAGTGCCAAAGATCAAAAGAAAGGTACTTGAGGCAAGTCAGACACAACAAGGAAACTCACACCAGAGACTGACTTTAGAAGAAATCCTCTTTTCTCTGAAAGAACTATGTTGGTGAGGCTCAACTAAAGCAACAATCAGATACAGCCCTGAAGCCCCTGGAGAAGAAATAAAAATGAGATTGAGCACTGACTGCATCCTTGCTAAATGTATATTACCAGCCCCTATCTGAGTTTGATAAGGATTCCCTATTAAAAACAAAAACAAACCAAAACCTGCTTCAGTTAAGCAATTACTTAAGGCAGAAATTAGTGCTGAAACTTGGTATTTGAATTTATTCCATTTTTACCAAGTATCTCAGTATTTGACTTGGTTTTATTGAGTAACTGAGGAATCGCCCTGGTACTCGGAAAATCCTCAAATGAGCAACATATGGGGCTTTTCCTGCTCCTGTATAAGGGTACTTGGCACTCAGAAAACACTCAGTACTTGCTTTTATTTTACCAAGTATTTTACCAAGTACTGAGACTGAACACTCAGAGCCAGTCCTCAGAAATTTTGAAATACTCACAAATATTTTTTTTTTACTGTTCAGCCTTAGCAGAAATACATTAACGTGTACCCATTCCAGAACACTGAGTACAATGAAACTTAAACACCACAGATTCAGGTATGAAAAATGAAGGTTAATTCTCACATCACATGCCACCCTAACTCTGTCTGTTTATATTACTCTATTGACTAAACCAATGTATACATGATAATACATTAATATAGCCACTACTATGTTATAGTGCTACACTAATCTGCACTATACTTAAGTTAGAGAGATACAAACCGTGATCCAGCTGTGCAGAGTTGCTCAGGGAAGCAGTGCCAGTGCTAGAATGGTGATCAGTCCTTGTGCCACAGCCACAGCTGTGACACATCCCCCTAGCATAGATTAGTTAACCTGACAGCTGGACAGCTTGCTGTTGCACAAAAGCTCACACAGTGCACCCAAGCAGAAGCATGGGGACGGTAGAGCACAGAGGCACCAACTACAGGGATGGAGGGTAATGGGGGCCTGACCCCACCCCCAAAAAAGATTAAAGTGAGGCTTCATCCTCCCTGGCCACTACTCCATACAAGGGCAGGGGTTGCTGGATTCAAGGAAGGGTGGCAATCACTAGAGTGGTACTGAGCTGGGTGGTGCAGGGACACAAGGGATTGGGGGATGACAGGTTTGAACGGTCTTTCTGCAAAGTGCTAGAGCTGACCAGCCAGCCCCCCATGCCGTTCTGGTATGCCCTGCCTTGGCAATGGGGGCATGAGGGAGGAGTGGATGGAGATGTAAAGAGGCTCAGATCTCGTACACAACATTTGACCACAGTAGGTGGGGCAGGACTTGCCAGAACAGCATCAGTGATGGGACGGCTGGTCGGTTCAAGTGCCCTGCAGACTAGCAGTCCTTCAAATTTGCTGTATCCCATATCCCAACCCCTTCCATCCTGGCACACTCAGCCCTGCTCTGGTGATCCCCTTCCCATCAGTTCCCACCATGCAGGCCTGGCCCCAGGGTTTGTGAGGTCATGTGTGAAGTCTTGGTCCGGGGCCTAATTTGCTTAAGTAGGCCCCATCTAATTATGCAAATGTGTAAATTTACATAAAATTTACTCCCTCTGGACAGGAAAGATTCCTATTCTCCACCCCTCTGAGCAGCCATGGAGAAGCATGGCCTCCCCATGCTTCTTCCCCACTCCACCCCCAGCTTGCCACCCCTTGGCTGCCTTACTTGGTGCTCAGCTGAGCGGCCATAGACAAATATGGCCTCCCAATGCTTCCCCCCCCACCTCCCCAGAGGAGCGTCTATCACACTCCCCAGGAGTGGTTTTACTGCAGGGGCCACCGGGCGGGCAGTGAGGCAGGCACAGAGAGACTGAGTGCGTCCACTGCCCTACTGGGGGGTGGGGGTGAGCTTAGCCAGTCCGGCCTCCAGGGCCTGTTGCTTCTTGCTGCCAGTGTCGCCTGTGTGTTGCACATGCATACGGTGCAACCGACCCAGAGGCGCTGCTATCAAACACACAAGACAACCAAAATGCAGCCAGCCTATTAAGCGCATTATGCCATGAAAAGAGACATATATATAACTAGTTCAGTTGTGCCCCCATAATCAATTCACACTGCCCCCACCCCATAACCAGTTCATTTGCATTCCTGGGACAGTGTGAATTAATTATATGGGGGCCGCAAATGAACTGGTTATGGGGGGTGGGTTTCAAGTCCGTATTCCTGTTAGCAATAACTTCATTAAGAAGAGTTAGTGAAATAGCAGCCATAATAATCTCAGAACCATATTTGCAGATTTATTTTCCAAGACAGAATAGATATTGCTTTACATCCTAAATTCCTACCTAAGATAGTATAAGTAAGACAGTTGTGAGAATGTGGCCCTTTTTACGCAAGCCTATCCCACCCATGAACACACAGATTTCTGCGTGTTCATGGGTGGGGAAACCCCATGTGAACGATGCATCACATGCGCCCATGCTGAGTGGGGGTGCATGCACGCGCCTGCTTAACATGCATCCCCACTCATCCCCCCCCCCCCACTCATCCCCATGCATGGAGCAACCAGGGAAAACTGCGGTTGCGCCGTGGATGTGGATTAGTGGGGATGCATGTGCAGCCATGTGCATGCCCCGCCCACACATTGGTGTACTCATGGACCCCCCACCCGGCAGAGCCATGTAAAAATGGCCTGTGAGGAGCCACTCGAAGAAGAACAGAAGGTTGCTGCCTTGTAAACAAGGTTCTTCGAGATGGCTCCAAACATTCTCACAACACCCACCCTTCCAGCCCTGCATGGAATTTTCTTATATTCCTAGAAAGGGTTGGAAGGAACTGTCATTCTGAGGGGGGAGACTGCTTTTTATAATAGAGGCGCTCAAGACCATCACGTGGTCTATTACTTGAATAGGGTGAGCATGAACAACCCAGTTGTGAGAATGTTGGGGGCTGTCCCAAACAACCTTCTTTACAAGGTAACAACCTTCTGATCACTCACATGGGGAGGAGCTGTTTGTAAACAAACAGCTTTATCTCCCAGTAGGATCGGGTGTCCTGGTGCTGCTAGGACAGAGGCAGAGTCAGGTGAGGGATGGGGATCGGAGCCAGGGAGGGGAGGCAGAAGAACTGATTGGGGGAGAAGCTGGCTGCAGCCTGCCACCAAGCCAGGCAAGTGTGGGGCTCCTGCTGGTGGGGGCCATGTGCAGATGCACATGTGGCACATGCCTGGGGCCGGCCCTGCCCCTATGGACAGACACACACACACACACCCCGTGTAATTATGGACCATGTGAACACAGCTAAGCAAGATCACATCCCTCCCATCTCATCACTCAGCAAGTGGCAGATATGTGAGTGGCCGAGCACTTCACTCCCAGTGTGGGGAGTGGAGAGGAAAAGGTACTTATGTCCCAGATTGCAGTGGTGATGGTGGACAGGGGGAGGGAACTGAAGAGAAAATCTATCATGGGGCATAGACTTCCCTGCCCCAGTCTTCCCATCACCAGGATCCCAAGAGACTTACGTGGCTTATTGCCCTTTCTGCTATGCTATTCCATGGAGTGCAACATCCCTCCACCTGGTTTGACCAGGCACAAATCTGTGCTGCCCCTTGACCTTCCCACCAGCAAGGTGGATTCAGCGCAATGGTGTCTAGGAAAGTGGAGTCCTTTATGACCATCCACCATGTTTCTCCCCACGGATGGGTTGCGATTGCACTGGACACCATATTTGGTCCAGCGCAGGGACATGGCGGAATCACATTGCAAGGAGGCAGGGCTTGCTGCCTGGCACAGAACTTTGGGCACTGGCACTTTCCATGAGGGACTGTTGGACCACCAGTGCAATAGGCTCCTACCAACCACATCGCCAGCACATGGCTGCTTGTGCTGGCAGTGGCAAGGAACTGGATCATGGTCACAGTCTGTTAGGTAATTAACTGCACTATATGTTTTGCACTATACATATTTCAAGTCTTATCACATCTGTATGCAAAATATGCAGTATTGTGCTATGACACATTTGCTATAACAAAGTTGCTATAACACATTTGTTGTTTGTATGCACCAACATTAAAGTGCCTCTAAATTTGGTTATTAGAAAAATACATCTTCATTTTCAAATGTGTAAACATTATAGGCCCTTTTCAGATGGGCTGTGGTGTGGGGGTGGGGCCTGGTATGCTCCGCGTTTGGTGTGTGGTGGTTAGGGGGCCATTACACCAACACACACACACGTCCACTGATCTCCACGCACAAAAGCCACCACCATTTTGGCTGATGGCTTCGTGTGGAGGAGATGGGTGAAGCGTGGGAGTGTGCATGCACCCTAGCAGTCACATCGGCGCCCCACACCCATTGCCACACGTGGGCATGGGAGGGGGGGCAGGATCTTGTGTAAAATGGGCCATAGTTGGTGCTAAAATAATATGTTCCATAAGGCATACCGAAGGGGTTAAATTATAAAACATAAAAGATACATTCTTGCTAGCAATAAGTGAAAAATAAATAGAATATGGCTAGACAGATAGTTAAAGGGTCTTTGCAAGGGGCAACAGTTATATTAAAGACTATAAGAAAGGGAGAAATCTCAGACCTAACAGTAGTATGTAATAACATTGCACCTATTATTCTAACCCAAAATGGATGAAAGCCTGGATATAACAATCTTAAAACTCATGCTCCATGGTACAATTAAATTGTGAGACTTAAATTATGTATTCATTCAAGAATGTAATGTTGTGGGGTGTTGTAAATTATGGAGCCTGAGCTAAGGCTGTCATATCCTGGCTTTCAATCATCTTGATGGAGTCATATTGTATTCTTTCAGTCTGTAATAATGACAAAAAATAAATGTTCACATACAGGAAAGGATAATCACAACAAAATATTAAAATTACAAAGGGCAGAGTTAAGGTGGCACATGAGATGTAGCCTAACCTGAAATTTTCTCTTTCACATTTATGGTTTTTAAGTTTCATTATACTTGAGGGAGAGAGTACCAATGAATGCATCTTTGCCTTGACTAATAATCTAACTGAAGGATTGTGGGGTTGTTGGGGTTTTTTTTGAGTGAACCCAGAGTGATATTAATGTGTAGTTATTCCATCGGTTCCATCCCAAAGGTGGTTGAATCTGAGCACACATACCACAGTGTTCCTCTCCTTCCCATGAGTCTGTTCTCCAAGCCTACTCTGGTTATAACCTACTAAACCCTGATCCAAAAATTCTGGCTCCCCATCCCCGGTAGCTGAACATGGGAGTTAAACAGGTTCCCCGGAGCGCCCAAGCTATCTCCAAAAAGTTATACTTCCGCTCCACTTCCTCCCTCTTGTCTGCTTGGTTCCCTGAACACATCCATGCAATGTATTTGTTTTCTCTTTGTCTTTTTAATTGCACAAGGAAAAGGAGCGTGACAATATTTTCTGCCTTGCAAAAATGGACTCATTTGAATATGTTTTAATTTTATTTATATTGAAAAAAGCAACAACAAATCCCTGCAATTTAATACATGGCATCCCCCAGAATGTGATTTGAACTAGTATTCCTGAATAAAGTGACAGCACCAAAGTCAGCCAAGACATTAACCAAGCCACTTGGGATTGCAATATGCACAGATTCAATATCTAGCTCCTAAGGGAGGAAAAGCTGTATTGCTAGCCAATGGGTGATTTCAGACGAGACGGGCCGGCATTCGCCCCGTCCCGGAATCACCCAAATGATTCCCTGCCGGGATCACGCCGGCACATCCAACAGACGTGCCGGCTGATCTGGGCAGGGAATCGGAGAGGGGGTGGGGTCGCGTGGCACAATGTGCGGCCGCTCGGCCCCGCCCCCCCCCACTCCACCACTGCCCGCGTTCTGGGGAGACGGGCAAGCACCGCGGCCAATGTGGCTGCAGCACTCGCCCAAATTGACCATGTCCCGGAATCCCGTTAGGGATTCTGGGCCATGGTTTCTGTCCAGACGAGACGGGCCCCTTCATCACAGCGGGGAATTGCATTCACCACGTGATCGGCGCCGGGCCCGCCGGTTCTGCCGATCGCGTGATGAATGTGATTCCCCACCACATTGACCGTGGCAAACATCTGGGGGGATCCCCAACAGTTGTTATGGGACCATTCCCCACCATAGGGTATTGACTGTGGTTGAGTAGGATCTCGTAATGTCTGAAAATACCCAATGTCACCTGAAAAAATTGAGGTTAACAGTTCCAGCTTGACTGTATATAACCAGAAGTTATAATGACTTAAAAATGATTAGTCTGAGTGAATAGTATATGGACTAAAAGTTGAAAGAAGGTATCCCTCCCTTGCTCAGTGCTCTGTCTCTCTTTGGCCTGTAACTAGCTGTCCTTACAGGCAGAATAGTGTATAGAATCTCATTCTCCAATATGAAGATTAATATCAGGAAGCCACGGGAGAAGTTTCTTCCCAGCTTTCTAGTCAACAAGGTCTATTTTCAGTTCAATACAAGCTGAAAGGAATGCAAGATCACAAATAAAGGTCTTTGGAATTATTTTAATATTTGTTGTCAATCAGCCATTGACTTTGAGGTGCATTTAAGTTTAAGTTGGGAACCCCCTCAACAAAACCCAACAAATTCTGTAAAGATATTAATAATAGTACACCCCCCCACACACACACACACACATTTTCAAAGCAGGATCTTTAAGGGTTAAGCAATTTTTGATGCTTAACTTCCTTGCAGATAGAAACTAGCTATAAGATGACATATAATAAGAATAAACTTGGGCCTCCTCCTCACGAAGCTTGTGGTAGATTTTTAGACAATGAGTGGAAGATTTCAAACTCTATAATCCTCCCCTATCCTACACAGCTATAAGTACCTACACATGAGGCAAAATGACTATTAAAAAAAGCTGCCATTCTGATTTGGTAGCACTCAGAGTTTCACTCTGACTGCACATTCTCTTTTCAGAATTTGTAAGTGAAAATGCTAGTTGAAAGGCAGCGGAGTACTGTGTCTACAGAGAGTTCTTGTTTGCAATCACCCAGTCCTTTCTGGCTAGGCTCACTGCTGGCTGGCTTGCTCTACACTTCTTGAATAGTGCAATTCTGGTTGACTCTATGCCTGATTTGGCCAGACTTTTCAAGTCTGGCCCAGATGAAGTAATTTTCCTCTAGCTTTAAGCCAGGGATTTTACGCAGTGATTAAAGTAGATTAAAACAGGAAGGGAGTTCTCACTACTCCATCCAGGGAAGAGCCTGAGTCTCCCTAGACTTTGAGCAGAGAAAGGGCAATGGCCTGTCCTTGTTTTGACCAATTCCCTGGTAGTCAGACAGTTGTTTTAGGGCGAATTCACACGTGCAGCAATTATCTGGATTTTTAAAAACTGGTTCTCAATAGTTCGCTGTTAACAAGTCCTGTTGCATTCACATGCATGCCATACCATTTTTAAGTACAGCGAAATAATGCATTCAGACCTTCTTGTAGTGCGCGCTTACCCGGCTGCTCAGTGCGGTTCAATTACAGGAAGTGGCCTGTGGGGAGCCAGAAGGTTGCTACTTTGTAAACAACATTCTTTGAGATGGCTCTAAACATTCTCACAACACACAACCTTCCAGCCAACATGGATTTTTTT
>QEPC01015185.1:54976-77358 GCA_003113815.1 Sphenodon punctatus
AAATGGCTGCAATGCAAAAAAATCCGGTACCCCGGAATCCGGTACCGGGTCCGGATTACCGGGCCGAATCCGATAATGCCGGTACGCCCGATACCGGCATTATCGGATACCGGATTCTACCGGTTTCCCACCCCTAATAAACATGTTACAGCTGGAAATGTACTTTCAAGTTAATGTCTTATACCATCAGGACCCTTTAGCCAATCTTTCTGAAAATTGGCAGGAATGTTAAGCTTGTGGAGCAACATAATATTCCCATGTTTCCTGCAAATTGAATGGAATATAAAAATGTTGTAGCCATGAATGGGTGTAGAGATTTTCTTAAAAGCACATCATTAAATTGCTTCTACAATTGGTTCCCTTTATCTAATCATGTCAAATATTGGTAAAGCTAGTTCATTCCACTGGGGTTATAGTCTCCCCAAGTGTCATCAGAATAGAATAAGAAACAAAAAAGGTATAGCTAGAAATATATCTTTCAAATTTTTCCCTTTATTTCAAAAACAAAAAGTCATTTTTATTTCTATTTTTGTTATTATTATTTGTCATTTTATTTGTTGCAATAACAATAACAAAAATGACAATTTTCATTATCGTTATTGTAATAACAAAAATGACATGCACACCCCTAGCCATGCTGTGAGTCGTCCATTTGAATCCCTTTCCACACACAACCCTCTGAGTGGGTGTTCTGTAGCAGTGCCATGCAGCAGCCACAGGCCATGCCCCACATTACTTTGCTCATTTTAAAAACACCCATTATCAGGTTCTACAAAATGTGTTGTAGGCTGAAATGCCCTGGATGGGAGGAAATTATTTTGATCTCAGAAATGCATCTAGGAAATTGGCGAACTATCATTAGTTGCTAGATATCTGTAGCTAATGCAAAATATTGTACAGAAGATGTTCTCCAGTAAAGATGGAGTTGGGGAAGACACTGACATTCTGTTGTTTTCTGTTTACTTTGATGTCTTCCCTCTTGAGATCTCTTTCCACATCAATGTCATCGATAGGGTTCTATTTCCCTTTGTGTGTTGTTGTTTTTTAATGGGTGTCAGGAATACTCTTTATTCCTTGCCTTTTGAAGGGCCCTCATTATAGTTTTTTCCCACCTATGAAATGAAAGCTTTCAAATAGTTCTGAAAATTATTGGTATTGCATGGCCTAATAGACAAGCACTAGAATCGGCTGCAATCATAGTACAATTAAACTGTAAAGTCTTCTCAAAAGACCTTGCTGTGTCAACCACAGTGTGCTAGGAAGGTGTTTTTGCACTGACAGTTTATAATATATGTTAAGCCACTGCTTATTTTCTTCTGTACCATTATTTTATGCACCTTTAATGGCTCACTGACTCTAGTTTGACCCCTGTAATTTCAAGATTTCAATTCACAGTTTTAAAAAGCACAAAATTCCAGAGTATATTAATCAAAAAGAGAGATCGATACTGGAAGTGAGTTGTGTAAAGTTAACCCTTTCACCTGTATAACTCTGCTGTATTCTTCCTAGTTTTGTAAGGACATTACCTATAAACAGTGGAGAATGAGTCTTCAAAAACAGCTAAATTTGTGCCTGCAAGTTTGTCAAAAGCAATTATTTGCATGAGCAAAATTAAGAATATGGGCTCAGCAAACTGCAACTTCAGTCAGGTGATTAGTAATCTATCTCATATGAATGTGCAGTCTGAGTTCAGGAGCTGAGATTTGCATATTATCCTAGGTGTAAAACTGTGGGCACAAACATAGGAAGTTAGATAAGATGCCTTTGGAAATTTGTCTTTTATAAAAGTCCCACCCCCACACCATTGGATTGGGGGTTTGTCAGATAATTCCCTGGTATATGAAACTAGGAGTCCAAGACCCTACAACAAATTCTGCCTTAAGACACTTGAATGAAAGGGTCTAATCTCCGCCCGCCCCACACTTTTTTGAAAATGAGCATGGTCAGTGGGAGTGGTGGGTGCTTGGTACCTCATAAAATCAAGTCCATTTTATTTAGGTGCTGAACTCTAGGCATTTGGGGCAATATCCGTTTGTAAAAATGGCTTTCTAACTGAGGACTTGCTCAGAATTTGTACCCATACGAGTGGCCCAAGCTTGTAAGGATGATGTAAGGAAGTCTGAAGCACAAAACGAGCTAAGGTTAGCAAAGGATGCTAAAAACAACAAAAAGGTTGTTAGTTTGGTTTTAAAACGTCAAAAGTAAGAGGAAGAATAAGTAGGGTGGCCTGCAATTTTTGACAGGGCACTTATGAGAAATACAGGTTGCAGAACTGCATTGGCTCCAAATGCAGCCCTGCAACCTGTATTTCTCATAAGTGTCCTGTAAAAAGTTGCATATCTGGCCACCCTAAAAATAAGGATATTGTGGGTTCACTGTTCAGTGAAGATAGTGAAATGTAGGGCTGAAACTGAATTCCCAGTTTCTCACGTTTCTTGACAAGAATCACATTTTTTGTCTCATTCTTGTACACAAGAATGAGACAAGAATTGGCTGGATTGTCGTGGAGAAACACAAGAATCTTGAAAAACAAAATACCCAGTGTTGATGGAAGGGGGAGGAAGGGAGGAGGAAGCCACTCTGACCCCTCCCCAACTCTCTTACCTTGTCTGGGGCTGGCAGCTCAGGGGACAGAGCCCAGGGCCATGAGGAGTCTCTGTGGGGAGCTTCTGACAGAACTATCAGGAATGGGAGGGGGAGAGCAGGAAGGAGGGGGCACGCTCAGCAGACATCTTCAGCATTCTGTTGGATAGCAGGAGTCAGCAGCCAACAGACTGCTGAAAAGCTGGGCTGAGTCCTCCTCTTCCCTTCAGCTCTTTCTCCTCCCGTCTGGGAGTCCTTTGCAGATGGGAATGGGGAGAGCAGGATGGAGGGGGCAGACTCAGCAAACATCCTCTTCAGCATTCTATTGGACAGAAGGAGTCAGCAGCCAATAGAATGCTGAAGAGCTGTGCTGAGCCCACCTCTTCCCTTCCCTTCTCCCCCCTCCCATGTGGAAAGGCTGTGGATAGTTCTTTGAAGACATCGGCTCTGTGTGTGGCAGCAGTCAGTAAGGCAAACTGAAAGGTAGGCATTCTTCAAACAATTAACAGCTGTAAAGCTGTTCAGCAATGGGACAATTTGCCTGAGGATGTTTTAGGCTCTTTGTCACTGGAGTTTGTTTGTTTTTTGTTTTGTTTTTTAAAGGTTAGACAGCCATCTGTCCAGGATGTTTTAATGCTGGTCATTTGGGCTGAAACAAGAATCAATTTCTTCCTCATGAAAATCTCTCAAGAGTCAAGAGCGGTTACTGATATCTTGGGATGATCTTGGTTTGATATCTCAGTTGACAGTTTTTCTAGAGTTACTGTTTACTATTTCGTGTTTACCATATACTGCATTCTTCCTGGTAATGCACATTCACAAAATGGCCACTCTGATGTTCTGTATATTAGAGAGACTCACACAGACTCAGGGATAACTCAAACCAAGCTGTAGTTTATTCTCAGGGCAGCCTCCAAGATGACTCCTTCACTCTGATTGAAGCCTGTGTCTCCAGCCAGCCCAAATCAGCCCAAACCAGTTGTGCTGAGCTAGTCCTAAAGGGCCATCTCCTCACATCTTTCCCCTCCAGGGAGCATGAGACATTGTTATTCTGCTGCCAGAAGATTAACATTAAAATTAAACATATCCGTTTAGTATTTTTCAATTAGTCTTTGCGTTTGGCGACATTGCTGTGCTGATTGGTGTGGTATCCCGGCAGCTTCCTCTCCATTACAGGAAGGGAGGGGTTCTTCCTCAGGCCTGGGAGGCCCCCCTCCATGATGATCTATTATACCATTATGATTGTCCAATTCTTCTTCCAAGTCCGCTTCACTGCAGACTGTAGACTCCTTGTCAGTCACCTCTTCTGCCTGGGGAATGTGGAGCAGGTGCCTCCTATTTCGTCTTCTGTGTCCATCCTGGGTAATTACCTCATAGGACCAAGGGGCCACTTGTTTTGACACCAATGCTCATCTCGACCACGGTTTACCATCAAAAATATGTACAGCATCATGTTTTTGCAGTGGCAGAAGTTTCCTAGACTCCTTATCATACAATTTTCTACAAATCCATTGTACTGGGGGTATCAAGGACTAGCTGTAATATGTTGAAACCCATAATTGGCTGCAAATTGTCTAAATTTGTATCCACAAAATTGTGGACCATTGTCAGATATGACAATCTGAGCAATGCCATGTCTGGCAAAAAATAGATTTAATATGTACTATCACCTGCCTAGCAGTGGTCTCCTTCAGCAAAGCTATCTCTGGAAAGTGAGGAAAATAATCCAGAACAAGTATATAGTTTTTACCACCCAGTGTAAATAAATCTATGTCCACTTTACTCCAAGAAGGAGGTGTGTTCTGGGTGACTATCATGGATTCTTTTGTTTGCAACGGCATGTGTTTTGACAGATGTTACATGCCTTCCAGGGATGTGGAGTAACTTTTGTTTTTGTTGTTCATTTTGTTTTCATTATTAAAATGTAAATCATTTTTGTTATGTTTTGTTGTTCTGTGTTTTGTTTTCATATTTACTTTTGTTTTAGATTTCCATTGGTTTCAATGGACAAACATATTTTTGACTAACTTTTATTTCTTATCCTATTTGGATGACAAATGGCAGGGTGGTACCCCCAACAGAGGGTATTACATGTGCCAAATTCCAGAAATATTAGATAAAGGGATCCAATTTTATAAGCAGTTGGAATTTGTTATTTTACCAAATTCTGTGTACACATTCTTTGATGTAACTATTATGTCTCCCATCTGATTTAGATGAAACTTGGCATGATTATACCCCCAACCAAGGGAACTATCTCTGCCACATGTCATAAGAATTGCATAAATATTCCTGATTTTATAAGTGATTTACTTGTAAATGCATTCTGGCTCTAAAAACTTTGTATTCCAGTTTGTTTACATGAAATTTGGCAGGGTTGTATCTTGCATCTTCCAGATCATCTCTACGAAATATAAGAAAGATATAAAAAATGAAAACAAAGTTATAAGCCTACACATAATCTGGAGAGTATGAGCCTATGCCAGGGATTCTCTTATGTTTGTCACTGTGGTACAAGATGTGCTTGTGATGCCAACTGGCCAGAAGAAATGTCACCCATTTATCATTCTTTGCTGTTACTACCCAAACCCCTCTCCCTAACTTGTTACTGGGAAGTTGGATGCATCTGCTTAGGAAAGACCCAATAAGGAATTCTCTTATGTCCTCTGTCACAGTGCTGCATGATATGATTGTAATGACAATTGGCCACCCTGGATGTGTGAACCATGTCTCCTGATTTCTGGGATGCTTCCCCTTGCCCTCTGTCTGAAGTCCCAGTTATGTCCCTTCTATGCCCACCTCAGAGCCACCCAGTATTGGTCCTTGAAAACTGGAAGCATGAAGTAAGAGAGGCAATCACATCTCTGCCCCAGCTAGGGTGTCTTTGAAATGTCAAGCCAATTGGTCAGATGATATATCTCTCATCTCTTCTGTTTGGAATAGGCTACATTCTGGACAGGCAACCCAGCTGTGTCGGGGTGTCTGTCAACTTGCAGAGAGGGGGCAGGAGGATATTGGGCAACACCCCAGGTGCATGGGGATTGGATTTATGTAGCTAGCTGAACTCTTGAAGTGAGCTCTAGCACATACACACAAAAAAAGCCTGCCAGAAAAGTATGAGAAAATGCTCTAACCAAAGCCAAAACTAACCACAGACAAAAAGCAGGCTCAAAGGAGAGCAACTTATATCTACCCTCTATGCCCGTCTTGAAGTCACCACTAATTGGTCCTCCTGTAAAGGTGGAAGCATACAGTAATTGGCCAGTTAATGTGTCTGTCAGTCTGCTGGGCTTCTCCCCACCCTTCTACAGCCCTCTCCTCCCTGCTATGCCTATCTCTGAATGGCACTGCATGTGCTATTTACCTGAATAATGAAAGTCTTAAAGAGGGAAACATCAATTGCTTATAAAATTTGGACGCTTTTTCAAATCTTCCTTCAGTTTGGCAGAGATGATCCTAAAGGACTGTGATATAATCTTTAAAAATTTCTTGTAAAATTCTTGTTAAAAAAAAGGTTACAGCCAGTAATGCATTTACAAGTAAATTGCTTATAATGTAATAACCCTTTATCCAATCCTTACTAAATTTTGTAGATGTAGTACTCTTAGGGAGGTGTATAATCTTGCCAAGTTTTATTTAAATCAGATGGGAGACAAAGTTGATAAATCCAGGAATATATACACCTATTTTTATAAATTAAAGAATTGCAACTGCGTGTATAATCCTATTCCTTTGTCCTTTGAAGTTTGGCAAACAGAGTGCCCTCCATTGGGAGTATAACACTTCCATGCCAGATTTAATTTTCATTATTATAATAACAATAACAAAATGCACATCCCTATCACAGTTTTTTCAGTGTAAGCATTCATTTGTGGCCGGTATAAGGGTGATTTCAGACGTTACATTTGTCTGAAATCACCACAGACAACCTCAGTCAACCACGGGGGATGGTGAACGGAGGTGAATGTCCATTTGCGCGCATCCAGATGTTCATCTCAGTCAACCATCCCCTGCAGTGAATCTAACCACACTTTGTTCTTCCGCACCATGACGAATGAGGCGCGGTTAGGGGGAATCCGGAACACCGTGAAGGAAAAGTAACGTCTGTTACCTTACCTCCACCGCGTTCTGGGGTCTGGGTGGTGGGTGGCAGCAGCGGCTGGATAGGCCGCTGCGGCTGCCTGTCTCGGGGAGGGCGGGTGGCCAGGGAGCACAGGGGGTGGGGCCGTGTGGCCGCACGCTGTGTTGCGCGGCCCCGCCCCCTCCGGGAGGGGGGTTGCCCTTTTAGATGTTACGGCCGGGCGTTTTCACCACGAACCATGGTTCGGCGGTCCCCACGGCCGGGGGCAAAGGGGGGAACATCTGTTGGCTCCCCCCTTCACCCCTGGCTGTGGTCCAAACCACCCCACAGCCCGTGGTGAAAGTGCCCAGCCATAACGTCTGAAATCACCCTAAGACATCTCGAGCCCTTCTCTTACACTTTCCTATTCCTAAGTGACCTTCATGAATCTATTTCAGCAAATTCTTCTGCAACACTTTAGTAACAACCAACCAAGACCCTTTGAACAAAATTCCCTCTAGTACAGACAATTCTCCCTTAAAGTGATAGTAGGGACTGGGAATATGGTGCCCCGGCCATCCATCACAAATATCTTTAATCACTTTCTGAAGTGTGTCATCATCTACTGTGGCTTTGGCGATCACAGTCCACATATCAGCTGAAACAGCACATGTTTTCTTTATGAGATTAACATGCACAGTATCTAGTTCTACACCCTCTGACACTAAGTTCTGTCAAATGTACGGGGCAGTACATCTGCCACCACCAGATCCTTGCCTGGTGTATATGTTAGCTGCATATCATATAGCTGCAATTGAAAAAATAATCGCTGTAATCTTGGTTAACACTTTTCTGCAATGGACATCGGTGGCTTATGATCCGTTTCTGCTAGCACAGGTCTTCCATAAATAAAGACATGAAACTTTTTGCATCCCTGAGCCAGGGTCAATAACTCCTTCTTTATTTAAGCATATCAAACCTCTGGTTTTGACAATGCTCAGGAGGCATAAACCACAGGTCTCCCATGATCACCATACTGTTATAATAGTACAGCACCAATGCCTTCCTTAGAGACATCTGTAGAGATCTTGGTTCTCCCGTTACTATCATACTACCGCAGGACTGGGGCTTCTTTTAATAGCACTTTAAGTTTCTGAAACTGCTGACTGAGATTAGCATCCCAGGTCCACTGTGCATTCTTTTAAAGAAGTGCTCTCAGATGGCTGGTCCTGACAGTCAGATTTGGTACATATTTTGCTAGAAAGGTCACCATTCCCAGGAATTTTTGAACATCTTTGTTTGTTGGGGGAGGCATGTTTGTGATGGCCTCAATTCTACTTGGATCAGTCTGAACCCCATGTTCTGTGAGCATTTCCCCTAGATATGTTATTTATTTTACTCAAAATTTACATTTTTGTTTATTTAATGTAAGCCCTGTCTGTCTCACCCTGTCTGGTACTTTCTGGAATCATTTATTATGTTCCCCATACCAGCAAGTCATCTATATAAAGTTAACTTTTGTACCTGGAATATCATCAAAAATTTGTTGTATTGTTCTATGAAAGACTTCGGGTACAGAACATAACCCAAAAGGGAGTCTGCAAAAACAGTATCTCTCAAAAGGGAAGTTGAAAGTGCACAACTTTGAACTTTGTTTTTCTAATAGAATCTGCCAGAAGCCAGCTAGAGCATGTCAAGTAGAGAACCATTTTGTTCCAGACATCTCCCCCCAAATTTCTTCTCTTTTGTGCAATGGAAAGTGCTCCCTTTTTACATATTTGTTTAGTTCTTTAGCATCTAAACACAAGTGAAAGGATCCATCTTTTTTCCCCACTATGATCAAAGAGTGAACCCAGTCTGTTGGCTCTTCTACTTTCTCCATGATGTCTAATGAAGTCATCCTATCAAGTTGTTCTTTCAATTTCTGTCTTAAAGCAAAAGGGACCTTCCTGGGTAATCGTAGGGCAATTGAGTTCTCTCAGTTCTATTCTGTACACTATTGGGAGTTTCCCTAATCCCTGAAACACATCTTGAAATATTTTCTCTATGCATTCAGTCTCCTCTCCCTGCAAGGAGTACATTTAAAAAAAATTAGACCAAGGGCTTGGCAGGTCTGTAGGCCAAGAATGGGAACCTTTTTTCCCCTGGAGCTATTACACATATACTACTTTCTATTTTTTTGTTAACCCTCACATTCAGTTCACACATTCCTATAGTGGGGACAAGTTCACCATTGTATGCTCTCAGGCCACATTTACACAAGGCACTTAGAAGCATCTCTGGAGCCCCGTGGTCAAGAGGAAAGCCGCATGAGGAGTGTTTACACACTCCTTGCGCTACCGGAAGTAATGTGCCACCCATTCTCTCTAGCGGTGGTGGCTGCAGATGCGGGGTTTTCAAGAGGTACATTCTGTAGACCTTAATTTTCAATTGTCTGCAGCCACCACCGCTGAAGAGAATGGGTGGTACATCACATCTGGTAGCGTGGGGAGCATGTAAAAACTCCCTGTGTGACTTTCCTCTTGAATACGGGGCTCCAGAGGCGCTTCTAAGTGCCTCATTTAAAGTAGTCTTAGTTTTACTTTTTTACCCACAGTTGCCTTTGGCTTTTCTTTCAGAACTAACATTACACATTCTGGTATTACGTTAGCTTGAGCCCCCATGTCCAACTTAAATTTAACAAAAGTACCATTAGTTTCTAATGTGATGTTCGAGTCACCTAGCGCAGGAATGTCATCCAAGGCTCCAATGAAAAATTCCTCAGAGCTGGTGGTGCTGAGTTCCTCTTCTTTTTTGTCCATGTTGTGTACCATGGGTGATTTCAGACGTTACACCATCCTGATTCGTCACAGTGAATCCCCAGCAGGGGTGAATGAAATAACCACCCCCCCGTGGTCAAAAAATGGCCCAAATAGACATGCCGGCTGATCCCGGCAGGGAACTGGGGATGGGGCGGGGCCGTGCGGTGCAACGTGCGGCCGCACGGCCTGGCCCCCCCCACACCACCCACCCTCTGGGGAGACAGGCGGGTGCCATGGCCAATGTGGCCGCAGCACCCAGCCGCTTTGACCACGGCCCAGAATCCCGCCGGGGATTCCGGGCCATGATCGCTGGCCAGACATTACTTTTTATTGCTTCCTGCTGGGGATCTCTTTGACCATGCTTTCGAGGATTGTCTGGCGGGGAGCCCCAGAAGCGTGGTTGAAATTGACCCCATGTGGGAATCAGCCGTGGTGACTGAGCATCTGGTGGCCGCCAAACAGACATTCAGGGTGCTTTGGCCCTGCAGCGAAATTGACCTTGGTTCACTGTGGTTGACTGTGATCTCGTAACGTCTGAAAATACCCCATGTGGTGTTTGCAGACCTTTCCAAGTGATTAATCTTTTTTCAGTTTCTGCATCTCCTCCCATATGTTGGGCATCGTTATTGCTGCTGTTGTCTATCTGCCACATTGTGTGCTGCTCTTACGCTTGCTTTTTTGCATTATCCTCCTGTGATCTCCACTCTCTCCTCTGTTTTTGGTCTTTTTTTCTATTCTGTGCTCTACTTTCAATTGTCCCAGGGACCTGCGTACCTTCAGTGACTTGCATTCTGGACTGAGTGACTTCACATGCCTTGCAAATTCTAATTGCCTTCTGCAGTGTTAAATCTGGGTCTTCTAGCAGTCCCTTTATGAGCTTCTTGTCTCTTATTCTTATCACTATTTGATCTCTGATCAGGGACTCAGCCAGTACCCCAAAATTGCATGATTGGCTCAGGAGTCTTAGGTCAGTCACAAACTCATATACCATTTCCCCTTCTTTTTATGTCATCTGGAAATCAAGATCCAGTTCCAGCCCTAGTAGTCATCTTGCATCCAAGCAGCGGATTGGACTAGATGACCCTTAAGGTACCTTCCAACTCTCACAGTCTATAGCCACTGCTAAAACGTCTTTGAATTGCAGTTATAGAGTTGCCTTATCCAAAATCATTTGAAGTTAAAGGTCATCTTTTTTTTTTTGTCTTCATGGGGCTGTATCTTGGATCCCAGTAAAAAAAAATTAGTTTAAAAGATCATGTCATGTGCTGTACTGGGAAGAATGCTGGCAACTAATAAATAAAATGAAGAAATTAAGAAATAAAATGAATAAAGCACAGTCACAACAACATGGTAAGGAAATGAACAGGTGATGTTTTGGTCATGGTGGTGTTGCATGAAGTTTAGAAAAAAAGTGTGGTTTCTGTATTAGTCCCAAATGTGAGAGATGGAGACCAAGTACATGGTCTTTACAAAAAAAAAAGCAACCATTTTCCTGGCATTTATTTCCTAAAGTTAGATGCCTAAAGTACTGTATCTGATATCACTGTGTGCAGGAATGTTGGGAGCTTAGAATTCTAAATCAGTTTAGAATCAGTACTCTTACCATAGTTACTAGGGGCGGGACCCCAGGGGGGATTACCAGATACCGGGTTTACCAGTATCGGATCTCCCGATACTGGATTTACCGGTCTCAGAATACCGGCTTTTTAACATTGCCGATTTTACTGGGTTTTTTACATTGCGGCCATTGTTAAATGGCAGCAATGTAAAAAATCCGGTAAAGCCAGCAATGTTAAAAATCTGGTATTCCAATACTGGTAACTCTCAGTATCATCGGATTAATCCGACATCAGCCATTATCAGTATTATCAGATTAATCAGATACCAATAGTCCCACCCCTACCCTAGTGACCAAAATGAAATACAGCATAGAATAGTTGCCCCATAGAACAACCTAGAATAGTTGCTTACAACCTAAAATGGTTGCATTTTTTTGTAAAGACCCTGCATTTCAGATAATATGTTTTATTGGACCAACTTCTGTTGGCAAGAATGTGCACAATGTGAACTAAAAGCTTTCATGCTCTCACCAAAATAAATCGATCCAATAAAAGATATTGTCTGAACTGGCTTATCTCCACTGGTGTCAAATGAAAACGTTATTAAAATAGCTTACACTTTGGTTAGACTTTATGTAAATTGTGACAGTCCCGTTAAATTTACCAAAGAAATGGAGGTTCTTTTCTGGGTAAATTAACTGAGGCTATGGTCCTAACTATTTGGAGCTCTGCTAATGCAGATATGTTTCGACTTTCAGGCTGCAGTCCCAGTGGATAACATAGGAAATCTTGCTACCTACTTTTAAAAAGGATATCTGAGGTCTTTATGGAAAAACCAGCTTCCCAGACATACCATGTTGATCTTCTTCAGACTTTTCTCCCGTACATTTAGTCTTTTCATCTGTCCATCCTGAACATCATAATAAGTACTAGAAGAATGAATGGTGCAAAAGCAATTAATAAATGAATTTGTTGTTGGAATGTCTCTTTTGTTGATCTTCCTCTTGATAAAATTCACCCCCTAGAGAGGGTCAGCTCAGTCGAGGGCTATGTATTACTTATAGGCTACATTGTGTACTTGTGTGAGATGTGAGCGGTACAGTGAACATTAAAGTGAACAGTCTGACCTGTGCAAATACTATCAAAAACAAATTTTAAATTGCTCCCAGTAAGCGTTAAGATGAGTTGCAGCATTAAACAAAGTCACTGAGGTTTGAGGTTTTTCTTATGCTTATTTATCACTTACTAGATTGATTAAGCAGTATAAAATAGATATGCTGAAATTTCCAGGAATTGATTGTTTGTGAAATAATACTGTGTAACAAAGCAATCTGCGGATAGATGAGCTGTCATTCGCAAACCAAGCACCAAGATTTATTTAGTAATTAACGTTTTCTGTCTTACATTTTGTATTAAAATCAGAATGATATATTTGATAATATTGTAGAGACTCCTTTCATTCTTTTGGATATTTGTTTTGTTTTTTCCCCCATTAGGAGGAAAGATTATAGCATTTCAATATTAGCAAACTGTACTACTCCTGATTTTGATTTCTGACGTTGCTATAGAACACCATAGTTATTAATAGGGGTGAAACAAATGTTTGAAGTTTTCACTGAATTTTTCAGATTCACTCTCTGTGAATTCAGAAATGAAAATCTCACCCCCATTTGCAGACTTCATAGATGGAATTCAGTTTCACCAAAGGTTTGTTGGGGGGTATTATTTATTTGATACTTTTTGATCATTTTTTAATTAATAATATTTAGTTAGCACTAGCAATGTACCTAGTACTGTAATTAATTAGACACCGGTTCCTGCTTCAAAGGGCTTACAGGCTAGGAAAGACAAAGACAAGGGAGGGGAAGAAAGGGAGAAAGGAACCTATGGAGAGACAGGAATACATCCATGAAGTTGGGAAGTCACAGCTACAGACATATAGCTTAGTTACGGGAGGGAGGGGGAGGCGACACTAAATGACAAGACACTAGAAGGAGCATCACTGGGTATCACTTACATTTGTTAGTGTGATATTCAACAATATATCTGCCAGTCCCATTGTTGCTCTTATAAAAGGTTTCCCTTCTGTCCTGTGCACCATGTAATTCCATCAAAACAAAGCACAAGTATCAGAACTGATAAAATATGCTGTCTTCAAGACTGTTAACTTGGACGTCTGTCCCACTTGGGGAGGAGAGGGCTCCCCCTGGCCATGGTAAGCTCCGGCCACAGGAACAAATGTTCCCGCAGCCTCCCCAAGTTAGGGAGGGAGGGTAGGGAGTGATGTGTGGCTGCCTGGCCACACCCCCGCACTGATGCCATTACCCTGCACCCACACCATGATGGGCAGCCATCGCTGCCTATTACAGGCAGCCATGGAAGCCCCCCCTGCTGGGAGGAGCTGCAGCCGGGAACAGATGTTCCCACCCTGTTCCATCTGCCTAGACCCAGCTAGGTAGCTGCTGGGCCTGGACTATGGGCCCACTTTACTCTGGGCCCACAGTCTGGGCCCAGCCTCCACCCCGGGTGGGATTTGTACCAGGCCCTCATCTGACTAGCTCAGAACAAACGTGACTGCATGATGCTGGCCCAATAGGGTCCTCCTGGGCCAGCATTCTGTTTAACACCCTAAATGCTCCATGTGCCATAGCTAAATAACATATGCATATGTTAATGGGGGTAACATTAGGGACTTGTAACTAGACCTAAAATGAGTACCTGCAAAAATGGGTATACCCGAATTGAACCAAATATTTTGGGTATTTTTTGGTACCCAAACTGTTTTTGATTGGGTACCCCAAAAAACCAAAATACCAACAACTAGTATGCCAAAATACCAATGTTGTCCCATATTTGGGTGGTATTATTTTGGTTTTCAGGTAATTTTGGTATATCAGTTTTCAGTATTTGGATATAGTAGTTATTGGTATTTTGTGTACTCTAGCGGTATTCAGGTACTGATTTGGATACCAGAAACAGTATCTGAAAATGCAGGTATTAAACACAGGTACCAAATCAGGTGCCTATTTCAGCTGTAATTGTAATTCACTCTCACCTGGCATTCACACCTTCGCACCTCTCACCTGGCATTCACACCTTCGCAGTTCTCTCTGTTCCCATCTAAGTGGTGATGTTCCTGGACATCCTTTCCCGAGGATTCAAGAGCACAGAAGTAAAGGCCTGCAACTCACTATGAGCACAATGAGACCTGCTCTGTCCTGCAAATCTTGATATGGGACAAGCACACTGTCAACCAAAACCCCTGTGGGCTCAAGCTGGGCTTCCTATAAGTGGATCCACCCTCCCCCGGACACATCAGGCAGGACTCGGAGAGCCCGGCTGACTTAGACCTGGGTTTGGAGCATAAGGGAGGGATCAGATGTTATATGTCCTCTGCCATTCCTATCTCCAAAATATTCTTCAGAGAACTAGAAAAGGATATGCTGGAATGGACCAGCAATAGCTCCTCGGGTATCTCACTTAAACACACCAAAGAAGCTTCATGTAGGTACCATCCCTTACAAGTTTTGAGTCTGCAGCAGTAAATAGCAGTAAACCTACAGGTGTACAAGGTTCACATTAATTAAACCTGAATATTTGATGTTAGCTAATTCAATTTGTTTGATTGGTTGACAAGTTGATGGAACAATCAAAATCAAACCATCAAATTTCAATTAAGTCAATAAACTAAATTTGAAATTTGTTTGAATACTTAAAATTATATAGATTCAAAAATCCATTTTATTTCCATTAGCAAATCTTTGAATACAGTTTGTGCATCATACACACCTGATGAGTTTCAGCTTCAGCGTGCAGTGATGTAGTATGCAATCTACAGTTTTAAAACTATCCAGTTTTGCATAAGAGATTTCATTGAGGAGCCTCCTACTGAGAACATAAGATTTACAGAATTGGGATTCAGTGATCAAGCATAGAGTTTAAGAGGCCTACTGATATCTGTGTTGAGGGAGAAAATTAAAGTAATAAGAACTGGTGAATCATTTGCTTGCACTCTGGGGGAAAAAAGACCAGACATTTTCCAATAATTAATTATCTAATTTAAAACCTACCCTTTCTTTTTGTTGAAGTAATAACTTGGATACTTGTACAGTAAAGCAAAAGATCTTAAATGCTAATGTAAAACACCTTTGTACATTTTAATAAAGCTTATAGGCAGCAATTCATTGAACTCAAAGGAAAGGAATTAGTACCAACCAAGCACCTAAAAATGACCGTACCCTGCACTGATTTATTTAAATCCTTGTGTTAATAAAGTTATAAGAATATTGACCCTCCGTGCTTGGTGCGGCAGGGGTTTGGCGGCACCCCGCCCCTCTGCTGGAAGGAAGGGGCGAGGACGGGTTCGGGCAGCTGTCTCTTCACGGTGTCAGCAGCAAGGGAGGGTCTGGGTGGTTGCCTGGCAACAGCGAGAGTGCCGGGGACTCTCACGAGAGCAGGGACTCCTGGGAGTCATTTTAACTTCCCCACTCGCCCACCTCATTGCAGTTGCAGCGGGCAGCGAGGAAGGATGCGCACCCACCCACCTGTCACTTTTTTGCAACACTCCAAGTTAACACCGGTCGCCAATTATTTATTTATTTATTTAATCGCATTTATATCCCGCCCCTCCTGAAACAGCTTGGGGAGGACCGGAAAGGAATTTTCCCTGAGCCTAATTGGCAAATTAAAGGTATGGGATTTTTCACCTTTCCTGGAGTGTCCCTGCTAATTCGTCCTAGGGGCAGCAAGGCAATTAGCCGGTGGGAGGCTTGCAATTGTAGCACTCTTTGGCGGTGGGCTGAGTTAGGGGTAATTGTTACAAAAAGTTGAATATAGCAAAGGATAATCAGAAACATCTCCTTGCAAGATAGGCAAAGTCATGCATAGCCACACAGTGTGGCCCACTGTATGGCCAGCCCAAAGGTGAGAGACGAACAGCTGGACCCGCTGGGCGGACAATGTGCCAAGCAGTGGGTGATGGTGCCCTCACCCTTGTTTTAACCCCCAGATGGGGGATAGGTACGAACAACCCACTCCGGCCCGGGGAAACTCGGTGATCGCAGCAGGGTGTAAGTTGATGTTTTGAAGTTAGGTCACAGGAGAATTCCACTTGGGCTTAACTCGAGAACAGCTGGAGCCGTTAGACAGGTGCACAGGGCAATCGCCTGTTGGGGATGGGAACCTCCTGTTGTTGGATAACATTTAGATAAAGGTAGGACCCCAGTTCAAAGGGGGGAAGCGGGAGGGCTACCCCTTCCCCTTTTTGGTATTATAAATATTAATAAAGCGTGCAGCTGTTCTATCCCACAAGCTGTGTCCTTGTCTTCTTCCGGGGATGCATCGACAAATAGCAGTTGGTATAAGAAAAATAGTGACCAGATAATATAACCTATGTGTCAGTTACTAAAAGTGTCTTGATTATTTAAATTAGTAGTTGAGGTTAGGCACCCATTTAAGCGTGATATCCTTTGCATTTAAAAATGACTAAATCCATGAGGTGTGTGCAGTGTTTTCCCTCATAAGGCTGATCCTGCTAGAATGCTGGTCACACATAATAGGTGCTGCTGAGTGACTTTACTTACTACTGCTTTTACTGGGAGACGAAGGTGCTCAGCCCACTTCAGGACTGAACCATTTTCTCCTTGTATTAGAATTTTCAAAATGCTAGGTATAACCTCTCTGGGTCAAAGACCGAGATCAGGATATTTAATTTGAAAAAATGGTACAAGATAATGCATGCATAGATGATTGCATTCTTGACTGTTTGCATAAATGTTCTTTATTGACATTCACCTCGGTGTGGAAAAAAAATACACAATGAAGGGTGTACTTCCCAGTTGCTGCTTTAATTTTTTCATGGCTGATCCTGTGAAGCAGTTTCTGGACTGCTGACTCTCCAGTGATTCATAAATGAAATCAATGAAATATAGGATGCAATACTCGTTTCATGTGGCAGCCCAGCAACTAATTTTGGTGCTCATATATATTACACTTGTCACCATCAAAGGGGTTAAAGTGTTTATATTTCTGAGTGGCTGCTTCAATTTCTTTAACTATTAAATGTACCTCTCTAGTATCTTTTATCCAGGGTATAGAATTCCTTTGTTTGCAATTTGTGATTGAGATAAGTAAGTAGTAGTATACTATTTTGTAGCTAAGCAGACTGCAGTATATAATGTAGTTGGGCAGACTGTACAAAGAGTGCTATCTCTTGTCCAAGGTCATAGACTTGGATCTTGCCAACACTTGCATGTGCTTAATTTTAACTGGGTGAGCAATTCTGTTGACTTCAGTGGGACTTTCCCAATATATAAAGGTAAGCATATGTGCAGGACTAGAGTTATAGCGAGTTCTTGAAAGAACTGGAGAATAAAAACTAGGGACTAGCACTCTCTGCTTCCTCTCCCAACTAATATGAATGGTCCTCGACCGCCCACCTCCCTTATTAGTTTAGGGTCAGTGCTTATTGACCAAAACAATTAACTGCTATAATAAAATAGGTTTCAAAGTCTCATACTTCATTAGAGACACAATTTGTTTGCTGCGACCTTTCTCTAGCTCATTGATAATTACAGCAGCCATAAGAACAGGGTTGGGGCGGCGGGGGAGTGGGGGAGGGGGGAGTGTTTTGTTTTTTAAAGCATATATGCAACACAGAATGGTTAATAATATGGATTATTTCTCTATTCAAATGTGTAACCATAAAACAGTTGAAATCAAAATGCACTTGTTGTTTCCAAGCCAGAAGCAAGGAATACTGGAATGTCACATTTGCTGAACCCTTTAATTTACAAACGATAAAGATGGCTTTCTCAATGGAATGCTTAGTAACTTTCTGCCAAAATTTTGTAGACAAAATATAGACGATCTAAGATAAGCTGTGATAGGAATATACCACTTAATTGCTAAATATATCTCCTCTAGCTTATGCTTTCTATTACTAACTGTAAGAGAAAAGCAATGTTCTTCCTTCCATCAGGAATTACTTAGAAACTATCATTTCAAAGCATTAGTTGAAGCTGGGTTGAGATATTTCCCAATCAGGATCTGTTGATGCAGTTAAGGCAAGTTTAATTTCTACCATCTGTCACATTTGTCTGGCTTCCTGGTGGCCCCTTTTGACTCCCTTAACACAGCAGGTCACCTGAGGCAAACGGCCTTCTGTGCCTCTTTGAAGCTGTCTACTGAAAAGAGCCTCTGCCACAGAAATAGGTGAAGGTGGTGCTGGTGTGATCCCTCTGGCTTCGTAAATACTGTGGCTTGTTTAGTGAACTTTTTTTTGGTAACTCGAACACCTTTTAAAAAACCTCTGGAGTTCATCAATTCCAAACAGTTTAATGATTTTTCTTTTATTTCAAGGGCTCCATGAACAGGTGGAGAGGCCACTTTTACTCAAAAATATAAAAAAAACCTTCACAGCTCCTAATGTTTGATTCATAGTTCAAATGTGCATAGTGAGCCAAATGGTCTAACTCCAAGCCACATTTACAAAAGAAGACAAAGTAGGGATCCAGGCCTTCCATTACATAGGCCCTTTTTAGATTGGTGGTACCCACCCAGAGTGTTCTAGCATGGGTAAAAGCGCCCATGTAAAACCCACGGGTGGAGGCATTGGAAAAAACAGAGGTGCCTCCGTGCGTGGGGATGTGTTGGGATGGGTGTGTGCCCCTCCACGCACCCACTGCTCAGGGAGGGAGTTCCAGATGTAAAAACTCTGTATAAAACATGGAAGTTGTCCAAAACCGACCCCAAACACCCACACTAAGCCACTCCCCCTACCCATCCCCCCACCAAATGATGGTGGAACAGCCAGGTCTTACATTTTCATCAAAAAGAGGGGAGATCCGGGGCCAACTAGGCCTCTGCCAGGAGGGAGTTCCACAGCCTCGGTGTGATCACTGAGAATGCCCTCTCCATCGTCGCACCCCAGAATAGCCGAAAGAGTGAGGTGGTCCCACAGATAGGTAGGGCTCAGGCTGTTTGTTCAGGGCTTTATAGGTAAGTACCAAAACCGAGCCCGGAAGCCAGTGCAGAGAACACAACACCGGTGTAATATGCTCCCATTGGCCCAAACCTGTAAGAATCCAGGTCGCCGCATTCTGCACCAGCTGCAGTCTCTGAACCATCACCATGGGTAGCCCCACAGAGAGAGATTGTGATGGAAGTTTTGGTTCAGGCCTTTTTACTAAACGGAAGAAGATAAAAGCAGGGAATCTTACATTCCCAAACAAATATGAGCAGGTACTGACATAGATGAATGGCGTGGAGCATGGTAGGTTATGTAAACCCTGAGAAGACCAGATTAGAAACTAATCAAAAAGAAGTGGGGAAGGAAATAAAATATTTTTTTTAAGATTTCAACCAAAGCAAAATGGAATAGTGGGGAAAGCATTGCTTACAGATCACTTCTGCATCATCAACCTTCAAAATGCAGAGGCAATGGGCATTGACTTAAATGAAGTGACTTTTTAGAGAACTATCCACCTAAGGCTGTGTTTCTCTGGGTGTTTTAGATTACTTTACATATATTTATATATAAGTATACCCGAACATGCCAAGAAAGCAGACTTGACACCACACTGATTGACTGAACATTCTTTAACCTTCAGAATAAAAAGAGGATCTTTGAGATGAGAGGTAATGGGCACAAAACTTGATCTTTGTAGACACTGGGCTACTAAGTAAGGTCAAACCGAGGTCACTGGTCCTATCAAGAAACCTTTTACTCAGACATAAATCTACCTCAGAGAAATTCCCTCTGTTATTGTCATAAAATTGAATATTCAGTATTGAAGGAAGCAGTATCTCCTCTGGGATCTGAAGGAAGCCAAGACCCTATTAGCAGCAAATGTGATAAAGAAGTAGACTCCAGGTCCAAATGATAAGTTGGAGGGGAACTTAACATGGGTTACTGCCAATTTCAGATTCTGCAGAAAGCTTTATATGACAAGTCTGTCCTTTTAATTAAATCTCCTTTATATTCCAGTGTCTGTGTTATACCAAAGGGATCAAACAGTCACATGCTTTCTCTCTAATGTCTGCATCCCCCTCCCCCTCGCCCTTGATAATCCATTGAGAAGTATTTTCTGTTTAACTGAATGGAGTACAAATTAATTATATGTATATCAAAGCTGTTTCAGAATGACTTTCAATCAGTGTTTCCATTACTTTTCAGAAGAATGGAATAGAAGCTGAAAGAGCTATGTAGAATTCGGTGCATTCTTTGGGCCACACAACTGGGGGACAGAGTTGAGCATTTGGGAATATATTGTCAAAGCAGTTGCTCAAGTGCTGGACATTTTTTTTTATTAAAAAAAAGATTTCTATCTCTTGATCTCAAGCTGTCATTAAAATCCAGTCCCCCCACCCCCTAAAATTCTGGTGCAGGTGGTGCATTTTAAAAAAATAAAACACAAATTATGAAGCTTAAATCTAAAATGCTATTCATTCTCTACTTTTCTTGACATTACAGTGGAAAACTGATATCAGTGTCAATGACACCAATATAGCACAGGTTTTCCTGTGTTTAACAACAACCTAATAAAGTGTAGCCCCCCCACACACCTTTTTTTTTTTTCCTGGTCTGGGTGACACACTAGTTAATTTTAAATTTACAGTGTGGCTCCCATACAAAAAAGGTTCCTCACTCAGTCATAGGGTGTTTTTAAATGAGATGCTACCATGTATGGCCACCCAGTAACCACTCATCTGAATGCCCCTTTGAAGGTGGTGTGGGGAGATATGTGCTCCTGTGAGCCATGTAGCACTGACTCATGATCACTCACAGGATACTACAGATAAAGCTGGAGAGTGCTATGCGGAGCAAGTCAAAAAAGTGCATGTCAATGGTCGCCCACACATCTCCGGCCCATATAGGGGTAGATCGGGGGTGGGGGTTGTTTTTTTGTTTTGTCTTTTGAAACCGTCATGTCCATTTTATATTTTTATATTTTGTAATATTTTAGATGTTTTTATTATTGTTGTTTTATAATTGTGTTGTACACCACTCCGAGCTGCCATTGTGCAGGAGGGAGCGGGCTACAAGTGCATGTAATAAATAAATAATACAAATATAAACTGAGGTAGCCACCCACACCAGCCAATAGGTCCAGAGCCCAGCTGTCTCCCTGGTCCTGCCTGGGAGCTCTTAAAGGACATGTGCTTGAAATATAAAACCACGTTGGCTGAAAGCACAACAACCCCCTCCCCTCCCTTGTGATGCATGAGAGAAGAGCCAACACCATGGAGGACAGCAGCTTCCTGCACATCCCACTCAGTATGCACCTCCATTGTTGACTGGGAGATGGGCAGGAAGGGATACTGGCTGCTGTGGCTTCATGTTTCCATGGTGTTCATGGTGTGTGTCATTGCAGAGGGAGAGCAGTTGGGCAGGTATTGGGGTGGGGGTTCTGGTTGGACGGGGGGATGGCTACCTTTATGAGTTGACCTTGGTGGCGGGAGTGTGTGGAGGCTGCCTGTGTGGCCATGGTGGCCACCCTGGGAGCTGCCTGTTAGAATTCCTCCCCACGCACTCCACCTGAGTGGCGGATCCACAGCTGTGCCACTCCAGGACTCCCTAGTGCCGGCCATGGACCTCCCCTCAAGTCTTACTCATTTAAAAACACAGAGAGAGAGAGAGAGAGAGAAAGGGCACCTTTGTGCCCCATCAAGGAGGGTTCCTTGTCTCTTTTCTGGATGAAAGACTGCATAAGAAAGAGGAATAATAATAACAATAATAATAATTAATACAAAACATAATAATTTTTATTATTATTTTTATTATTTATTATTATTTATTATTTTATTGCTATTTTATTTAAATAATAAAATAAAATATATAATCAATCTTTAGCTTTAATCAGCACAATAGCTGCATCTTTCTGTCAGGCGAAGATATTGCTTCTGAATCCAATATCCCTTTTGTTAGATGCCAGGATATTAATGGCACCAATGGGTATTGTCAGACGTTACGAGATCACAGTCAACCACAGTGAACCACGGTCAATTTCGCTGCAGGGCCAAAGCGCCCTGAACATCTGTTTGACGGCCGCCAGATGTTCACCATGGCCAATTCCCACATGGGGTCAATTTCAACCACGCTTCTGGGGCTCCCCGCCGGACAATCCCTGAAAGTGTGGTCAAAGAGATCCCTGGCGGGAAGCAATAAAAAGTAATGGGTGATTTCAGATGTTACGGAGCCCTTTGGCCCCGTACTGAAATCACCCTATTAATTCCCCGCCGGGGTCACCCCGTCACGCCGCAACAGACGTGCCGGGGGGATCCCAGCGGGGAATCTGGGAGGGGGCGGGGCCACGCGGCATAATGTGCGGTCGCACAGCCCCGCCCCCTCCACGCTCCCGCCGCCTGCCCTCTGGGGAG
>QEPC01015185.1:112438-125006 GCA_003113815.1 Sphenodon punctatus
ATCGTGATCCTGAGTGATATTTTATATACTTTGTACATCCTTGCTGTCTGGGGTCATGGGATATATTTAAGTCTCAGTGTGTGGTCACAAAGGAAAAGTTCTAAGGAGAGGTAACTCTCAACTTGAAGTGCTTTGCACCATCTTTTGTCATTTTAGCAGCCAAGGGGCAACTGAGAAGGAACCCATTGTTCTAGGAAGTGCACATACAATCATAGACAGATGGCACAATAGAAATAGCATGGGGGGAAATGATATAACAAACAAAATGGCATGTTACAAATAGCATATTAGTTCCATGATTCGTCCTGCCCCCTATACTTCTAAACTGTATGAATTTTATTTTATTTTTTAAAATTAGCAGTTGTATAAGCAGGTGATTCAGAATTGCCCTCTCCAAAATACAAGGATTTTCTTTCTTAAAAGAGGATGTGTAAAATAGTAATTGCAAGTAACATTGAAGTAAATAAAGTACAAGTACAATATCCAAAAACTGATTTCAAAATTTACAATGGAAGGGATGGGAGGTAGAGGTGTGCACCAGGGACCCATGTCGTTATTTGTTTTCGTTTTTAATTTTTTATATTAAAATCTTTTGTTTTTGTTTTCATAAAATCTTTTGGTTTTGTTTGTTTTTCTTTCCATGATTCATGCTGAAAAAGTAGCTATCAGCAGAAGAAATTTGAAGTTGCATCTTCTAATGTATCTTAGTCAGGAACTGTAAAACTGATGTGCTTTCATCCACAGGAGAAATTGTGTTTGGAAGATGTGCTCTAAAGGTTGTGCAAGAAATCTGATAAGAAAAGACAGTGCAGTTTAGGTAATACTGATGTCTGTATAACCTCTGCTGACAGCACCAGTGTAACAGAGCTCAGGGTGGGGCCTGGAAACTAATATAAATGTATCCTATTCCCATAGAAATATCTTTAGCTTTATATTTATGTTTAAACCTGTATTTTCTCTTCTGATACTGGCTTTCTCGTGTAAGCATTGCTAGGCTGTCTTCCCATGAACTCTGCATATTATACTGAGGGACTATGCAAATTCAAGTGAATACTTTTCCTAACATGTTGATAGTTATGGCTATTAATCTATGCAATTTAGACTGATTTGTTCTAGGGAGTTTATCTTACAAGTGATGTAGTTATATGGAGAGGCTACTTGCCTGTAGTACTACATGAAATATCTGGCCTGATACATAAGGAGGGACATGCAGTTTTGCACTGGCCTGAAAACAGAAGTTCCAATTACCGGGTGATATGGTTACACAACACTGTTGTCATAGGCCCTCTTCACATGGGTGCCCTCAACCCCCGCACACATGTGCAGATGGGGGTGTACTCATGCGAACACTGTGGTGGGTGTGGGGGGATGGGTGGGCACCTATGGGAACACTATGGGCTGTGGGTGGGGGTGGGGGTGTGCGCGCTGCCGCACTCCACCCACCTCCGTGCTCCACCCATGCATGGAGCAACAGGCTCCCATGTCTGATGCTCTGTGCGTGGAGATGTGTGGAGATCTGTGGGGGTCCATGGAAAAGCACCCCCAAGCACTGCCCACCCATCCCCCCACCCACTGCAGCCCATGTAAAAAGGGCCATAGTTGAACCATTACCTTCTGAAGGCCCAGTTCCCTGCCATCCTCTATCCCCACCGGGTGACTCAGTTAAGTTGGTCCACCCCCAATACTCTACTGCATCGGTATTGGGAAACGGACAGGAAATCAATTACTAAATTTCTCATGAGCAACAATTTAACTACTCGTTTCAGCCTTAGTCCTGACTTAATTTTTTGAGTAAAATACTATAAATTCTATATCATAGAACAGATGTTTTAGTAGTGGCATTGAAAGGAATAAATGAGGTTGCTGCCTCAGTTTACCCAAACGGGATCGAAATTTGCCAATGAACAAGTCAAAGTATATAGGTACAACTCAATTTTATTGGATAGACGCTTAACATCTGGACATGGCAGTGTTCTCAATTACAAAATCCAGTAACCCATGATATCTTACGTGTCAGAGGCACAGTCCGAGACGCAGGCTGGTTCAGAGGAGAAGGGGCAGGGGCCCAGCAGGCAGCTGGGTAGGAGTCTCTCTGGATCTTTGAGAGCGTTGTTTAGGATCAAAGACCTACCCTGCTCACTTGCAAATGCTAGTGGCTGTTAGCGTCAATGACAAATGGTAAGGGGCTGGGCTTTCCCTTTTATAGCTTTATTTATTAGGGATACATGTTGCAGGGTTCCCTCTGCCAGGTGCAGAGAATAAGCTGACTATTCATTATGCTATCACTTGGAGCACAGCCACCAAGCTAGTTTGGAGTTTTGGGAGAGTTTTAGGGAGTTACTGTTTATTCGTAGGGGAGGGTACCTCCCTTTCTTACAAACTCTCTTTGTTTTCTCTCTCAGGCCTCTTTCTGTGTTCTCAAAGATAGTAGCTGCCTGGGGTTTGTTATTGTGGCCTTGGAAATACATTTTCTGCTTAGAAAGTGATTTTGACAAGTTTATTCTCATGGGCCTAGTTGGATAGTGTCAGCCTGAGGCCTGTGGCTGAATAAGCTGAACTGAGTTGTCCAAACCTCATCCTGCTTGTGTCTCTGATCATGGCCAATATTGCCTAATTAATACATACAAGCGTTAAAATATTCTTTTGATTTTCGAAGGTAAAAAAGTTCATCAAGCTTATTTTGCTTCACTATAGAATTTTATTCTTGGTTAGTTGTTGCAAATAATTATACAAGATTTGAAATTTAAAGTACCTATTTTAATATAAGAACCCTAGGGCAAACTCCTAGTTTAGCTAAAGGTGAGTGCAAGGGACTGTATTTTATTAATGGATTTAGACAGTTGAGGCATGACTTTAATACCAGATAAAATATCATTTCTTGAAGTCCGTGAAGATAAATTCTGACTGCAGCTGTTAGTAATTGGGATAGCTTATTCAATGAGCAATTGGACCAAAGTAGAAACAGAAAGCTTGGAACTGATGAAACAGGTCTTCAGTGTATAGTACAAGTATTGAGTTTGACCAAGGAGACCTATCTTGTGCTCCTAGAGAGAGATACAAGAGAGATAAATCCATTTTTAACTACAGAAGGACTTGGAACTTTATATAACACTAATAGATGTTTTGCTAAATCAAAAGTAATTAAGAATGTAAAAAGCAAAAAGGCTATTTGATACAGATATAGATCTCCTTTCCCTTGAGCCATTGTGCTGTAATAAACTATAATTTATGCTTTATATAAATTATATCAATAACATAAGCTGTCTCACAAACCCAGCTTGATCCAAATGAATGAACCATGTGAGGAGTTTATCTAATTGCAAGACCATCAGGTTGGCACGGGACACCTTGACATCATTGTTACAAAGTCCCCTCCGCGATAGCTGCGGCGGGGGTTTGGCGGTGCCCGCTTACCTTCCCTGGGAAGGAGGACGGGGAAAGGAGCGGCCGGGCGGTGAGCGGGGAGTGGGACACGCACCCACCCACCCATCCCTCTATAAGGCACCACTCCGAGTCTGACTGGCCGCGACTTAGGACCGGAAAGAAATTTTCCCTGAGCTGAAATTGGTACAACGGCGAGGGTTTTTTCGCCTTTCCCGGAGTGAAATGCCAAATCGAGAAAGAGGGTAAGGCTGCAAATTTGCTGGTGGTAGGCCGAAATGTCGCACTCTTGGTGGTAGCCTGATTTCAGGCCAAGGGTTAAAAGTTTAAAAGGTTAACATAGCATAGGGTAGCAACATCTCCTTAAGAGATGGGTATAGGCCATCCATAGCCGCTCAGTGCGGCCCACTGTATGGTCAGCCCAAGGGTGAGAGACGAGCGGCCGAACCTGCTGGGCGGACCATGTACCAAACAGGAGGTTACGGTGTCCTCATCCTTGTTGTTTAAACCCCCGCCTTGGTAGGCGAGAGGGGATAGGAGCGAACAACCCGCTCTGGCCCGGTGAAACCGGGATGGGGGCAGGGTGTAAGTTTAAGAAGTTTGTTAAGGTAGGGCACAGGAGGATTCCCCTCGGGCTTAACTCGAAGACGGTAAAGATGGGCAACAGGGCACAAGGACAGCGCCTGCTACAGTAAGGGAACCTCCTGCGGTGATGGTTAACAGTTAGGAAGAGATTGATAGGACCCCAGTTTAAAGGGGGAAGTGAGAGGGTCACCTCTTCCCCTTTTTTATCGACTAACAATAAAGAGTGCGTCCGTTCAAACCCATACAAGTGTCCGCGTCTTCCTTGGGAGGGGGTGCGTCGACAAGTAGACTAGAATAGGTTCAACCATACTAAAAACACAGATCTAGACATAAAAGAAAGAAGAGCAGATTTTTAAAGATTCTGGTAGAAATGACAGAAAATCTTGTTCCAGTGCCAATTATTGATAGAGTTCTGATTAAGGGGGCCAACAAAAGGCTAAGTAATAATTCATCCAAAGGCTTATTCACATCACACTCTTTTAGAGTGGGTAGTAGAAACATCCCACCCCCGCATTAGTATTGGCTAACCACTCATGCTCAGCACTGGCTGCCAGAAGCATCAGTGAAAGGTGTCTGGGGAAGGCAGTCATGGTACGACAGATGCACAGCTGGTGATTCCACTGTCCTGGGGCATGGCTGGTGGGTGCTCCTCATGTGAAAGCACACATGGCCACCACCACATTGGTCATAGGCCAGTTATGGTTCTGATTCTTCTGAGATTCTCACAAGAATCAAATTAATTTCTCATTTCAGGTGCTCTGTTTGGCCGAGACCTTCAGACTTGGGTCAGGCTCCCCGGTGGTGGGAGGCCCTGTTTTCTGGCATGATGGTGTTCTCTAGGAAGCATGGCCACACTGGAAAGGGGTGGGAGAATTGTAGTAATGTGGCAAGGATAGAGTTAATGAGGCAGTCATTAGTATTATGGGATGGAGATACCACAGGAAGACCCACCCCCCACCCTCATTGTTCTAGTTGTTTCAGTTTACCTTGTGTGCTGTATGCTGGTTCCAAAATAAAGAAGCCTGCTGTTTGGGCCTAGAGAACTCTGAGTAAATCTTTGCATATAAGGGGAGAAACCTAAGGGAATACAACAGTGGCGACGAGGAAAACTTAGCAATGTCTTCCTATGGGAAAATAGAGGAATTTAACCCAGATACTGAGGACTGGCAGCAATATATTGAGAGACTGGGCCACTATTTCCTGGCTAATGAAATCACTGATGGGGATAAACAGAAGGCTATATTTCTCAGTCTTTGTGGTAGTAAGACTTATTCCCTCTTGAGAAGTTTGTTGCAGCCTCAGAGGCCAGGAGATAAGTTTGTCTGAGCTACAAGGGATTTTATCTGCACATTATACTCCACAGCCAAACATCATTGTGGAACTATTCGAATTTCATAACAGGATGAGGAAGGAAGGGGAGTCTATCTCTCAGTATATAGCTGTGCTTAAGAAGCTAACAGAACACTGCTCCTTTGGAAATGTACTAGAGGATATGTTGAGAGACAGATTTGTGTGTGGAGTTAGTGATGAGAAAATTCAGAAAACATTATTGGCTGATGGGGGCCTGACCTGGGGGAAGGCTGTAAAGGTGGCAACTGCTATGGAAGCAGCGGTGAAAAATTTACAGAATCTACACTTAGGGGCCAAAGAAACTCAACATGAAAGTATACACCAATTGCAAAGCCCACAACAGAAAAATAGAGACCCAGAGAGGGGTTTTCGCTGTGGGGGAACACATCCTGCCTCAGTTTATAGACACAAACTGTCCCAGTGCCACAATTGCAGACAGATTGGGCACCTAGCAAAAAAATGCAGAGGGGGCTACCGGACTATACAGCAAAGTCAGGCCAGAACCAAGAGCAGGAAGCCAAAGGCATTCCACCTGCAAGAGGAAGAGGTAGAAGAGGGAGAGGAAGAGGTCTATACTATACTGTGTGATGGAAGAAGGGGTAGAACCTTCTAAAGTAGCTGTACAGTTTAATGATCAACCCATATGTATGGAAATAGATACAGGAGCCTTGGTCACAGTGGTTAATGAACAGACCTATCAACAGAGTAAAGCAGGCCTGGGCCCACTGGCAAAGACCAGAGTGAAACTAAAGGCTTACACGGGGGAAAATATTCCTGTTATAGGCTTAGTAAGGGCTCCAGTGGGGTATAAAGGACAACAGAAAAACCTCAAAGCCTTAATAGTAAAGGTGGACAGGCCAAACCTGTTGGGCAGAACATGGCTGAAAGAACTCAGGCTAGACTGGAAGGAAATATTCCAGTTAGATGTTGAGAAAGCCACAGTCCTACAAGAAATTCTGAAGACTCACTTGGCAGTATTCCAAGAGGGGCTAGGTACGTTGCAGGGCATAAAAGCAAGGATTTACATCCAGGGAGACTTCCACCCAAGTATTTTAAAGCCAGGGCAGTTCCATATGCCCTCAGAGAGAAAGCTGAAAGAGAACTGGATAGATTGGAAAAAGAAGACATAATCTCCCCTATACAGTTTTCGGAATGGGCCACACCTCTAGTACCAGTGGCTAAGCCTGACAGAACCATCTACTTCTGTGGTGACTATAAGGTCACAGTAATTTTAGAGTTTCCAAATTAGACAACTACCCCATTCCCCACATAGAAGACCTATTGGCTGTGTGGGTGGGTGGGGGGACAACAGTTTAGCAAAGTGGACATGCCCCAGGCTTACCAGCAATGGAACTAGAGGAAGATTGTAAAAAAATTACCACAATTAATACTCACAAGGTGCTGTACCAGTATAAGAGGGTATTTAGATGTGACGGGGCCAATTGGCCCCAGCTCGGGATCACCCCTTTGATTCCCCACTGGGGCCACCGCGTAACGGGCCAACAGACCGTGTAACAGGGCCACCGATCCCATGGTGGTCGATCCCGGGGCCAATCCCTTGGCGGGGCTGCGTGGTGCAACGTGTGGCTGCACAGCCCTGCCCCCCCCCAAGCTGCCCCGGCCGCCCGCCCTCCAGGAGATGGGCGGGCGCCATGGCCAATGCGGATGCAGCACCCGCCCGCATTGACCACAGCCCGGAATCCCGCAGCGGATTCCGGGCCGTGGTTTGGGGACAGATGTTACGGTCCCCTTCATCACGGGGGGAATCACATTCACCACGCAAACGGCACCGGTCCCGCCGGGACCGCCATTCGCGTGGTGAATGTGATTCCCCCCCATTATTCAAGAGGGTGAACATCTGGGGGGGGAACTTCCAATCCCCCCAACAGACGTTCCGTGATCGCGATCACCATGTGGGTATTCACTGTGGTTGACCGTGATCACATAACATCTGAAAATACCCATAGATTGCCCTATGGAGTTTCATTGGCCCCTGGCATCTTTCAGAGAGTTATGGAAAACCTCCTAAAGGATATTCCAAGAGTCATGGTGAGGATCGATGACATCCTCATTACAGGCAAGAATGAGCAGAGAGTATTTCAAAAACTGGAAGAGACAGGGTTACACTTAAAACAAAAGAAATGTGTTTTCATGACGCCTGAAGTGCAGTATTTGGGCTATAAGATTGACAAGAGAGGAGTACACCTGGTGGCCAACAAAGTCTTGGCTATAGAAAAGGCACCAGCTCCCAAAGATGTATCAGAACTGCGAACCTATCTAGAAATGTTGAATTATCATCATCAGTTCCTTCCAAACATGCCAACTCTCTTAGAACCCTTGCACCATCTCTTGAGAAAGGGCACAGAGTGGTGCTGGAGAAAGAAACAAGAGGAGGCTTTCCAAAAATCCAAGAAATTATTCAGGTCATCAGAGCTGTTGGTCCATTTTGATCCTGGCAAGGAATTAATCCTGTCCTGTGATGCCTCATCTTATGGGGTAGGGGAGGTGCTATCCCATAAAATTAATGACAAAAAAGAACGGCCTATTGGCTATGTCTCCAAGACCCTGAATAAAGCTGAACGTGCCTACTCTCAACTGGAAAAGGAAGGTCTAGCTATCCTATTTGGCCTAAAGAAGTTTCACCAATATCTCTATGGGAACCCATTCACCATCATAACAGACCACAAACCACTGGTACGACTATTTAAGGAAGATAAAGCAGTACCTCCTATGGCAGCCGCACAAATACAGTGTTGGGCTTTGACCCTAGCAGCTTATGAATACAAAATCCAGTACAAGGCTGGCCGACACCATGGCAACACTGATGCCCTAAGCCGACTGCCGCTCCCAGACTTGGCCCCTATGGAAGAACGCCCCGAGGAAGTAGTTTGGTTGTTGGAACATCTGGACAGAAGCCAGTGAAGGCTTCCCGGATAAGAGAATGGACCAGACAGGATCATATCCTATCTAGAACAATGTATTTCATTCTACGTGGATGGCCAAAACAGAGCCCTGGAGAGGAGTTCCGCCAATTTTTGTCCCGGAGCACTGAGCTGAGTATAGAGGATGGCCGCATCCTGTGGGGCATGCAAGTGGTAGTTCCCCAACAAGGACGACAAAAAGTTCTGGTGGAACTGCATGAGGCACACCCGGAAATTTCTTGAATGAAAGCTCTGTCTTGTAGCTACATTTGGTGGCCACGCCTAAACGAGGACTTAGAAAAGATAGTCAAGCACTGCCCTCACTGTCAAGTACATCAACAATTCCCAACACGGGCACCTTTGCCCCCTTGGGAATGGCCAGGACAACCCTGGTTTCACTTGCACCTAGATTTTGCAGGCCCCTATTTGGGAAAGATGTTTCTGATACTCATAGATGCTCATTCAAAGTGGTTGGAAGTACAGCCTATGAATTCCATCACTTCTGAGAAAACCTGTGACCGACAAACTTTGGAAGATTTTTGCCACACATGGACTGCCTGTAGTAGTGGTCACGGATAATGTGCCCAAATTCACAAGTCAGGAATTTAAAGAATTCCTCCGCAAGAATGGAATTAAACACATCCAGACGTCACCATACCACCCAGCTTCAAATGGCCTTGCAGAAAGGGCTGTGCGGACTTTCAAAGAAGGGATGAGGAAAATGTCCACGGGGAGTTTGGAGACAAAATTGGCTCGATTCCTCTTAAAATCTCAAACCACACCTCAAGCCACGACAGGCGTAAGTCCCGCCCAGTTATTGATGAGAAGGGGGATAAGAACCCACTCGGATCTGCTGTATCCCAACTTGGAGGAAGGAGTAAAAAGGAAGCAAGTCCTGCAAAAACACAGCCATGGCTATCACGCCAGAGAGAGAGTTTTGGGATCCCAGGCTTTAGTCTACACCAGAAGTTTTAGTAGCCAATATCCTACTTGGATTCCAGAACAGATCCAAGACCAAACAGGACCGTTATCATGTAAAGTTGGGGTCAGTGAGGGCCCAGTGGTCCGGCGACATCAAGATCACGTCCGCATAAGAACCAACACACCTATGGCACCCGAGCAGTTGCCTGAGAGGACTGACCCCTTACCTGAACTGGAGTCCAGGGAAGGGGCTGAGGGCGGGGAAATCTGTGAGCAGCAATCCCCTCCACGATCTCCCCGGCTGGAAGTCCCAGAGCTGTGAGAGGGACAGACACACTCAAGGCCCAGGGAAGAGCCGGTTTGAGGACGTTATCCAACTAGAAAATGGAAGGCTCTTCGCTATTTGGAAGATTATGTCCAGGTGGTTAATTAAAGGGGGAGGAATATAGTGGCAAGGATAGAGTTAATGAGGCAGTCATTAGTATTATGGGATGGAGATACCACAGGAAGATTCACCCTTCACCCTCATTGTTCTAGTTTAGTTTCAGTTTACCTTGTGTGCTGTATGCTGGTTCCAAAATAAAGAAGTCTGCTGTTTGGGCCTAGAGAACTCTGAGTAAGTCTTTGCATATAAGGAGAGAAACCTAAGGGAATACAGCAAGAATGTTTTAGCTCCACCCCTTTTCTGACATAGCTGTGCCCTTACGGAGTGCTGTAACATCACAGTGCTTTGTGGCAGGGGCCTTGGACATATTGGGTCTGAGTTCAGAACAGCCTGGCTGCATCAGAGCAGCTGAGCTCAGACTTAAATTCCAGGCCTGAGCAGGACACTCCCCTAAGAGTATACTTGCTTAGAGTTCACCATGTGGTGACTCATATTTGAATGAGCCGAAAGATGATAGTTTTTGTATCCCTCCTTTTTTTTTCCTTCCAAAAATCTATTTTATTCTTTTTTAAATGGCAAAGTGTGTGTGTGTGTGTGTGTGTTTCTCTCTCTCATATATATATTTGGCTATCAAAGGTAGAATTTAAGATCCGGTATCTGCGTTTATCACATCACAGAGACATGCAAGATTTCAGTTACTGTGGAACTCCACAGTTCCACAGGGCCTTCTGATATGTAAAAAGTAAAATGTAACATCTTAGGTGGGTGAACTTTTCATGTCCAATATGAATTCCAAGTAAAGTATTCAAGTTACTAGTTCTGTAACCTTTTAAATTCTTGTCTTTACTTGGGAGTAAGGAAGCGTATGGTACATGTTGAATAATTATTGCCTAAATTCAATTCCTTAGCTGTACTGTAGTTAAATGTGAAAGTGTCATGGGTGTTAGAAGCATAATATCAGGTTTGTCAGCTTGGTTGCACTCGAGTTCCATAATAAGATGGTAAGAAGTCTTGGGGGCTTTTATGTTTGTGTTTCTTCTCCAGATCTAGTGGCAGAAGGGTGTGATGCTGTTAAAGATTCTTTTTTTAAAAAAAGAAACGGTGTTTTTAAAATTACTACATTACAATTGGTAAAAAAGGAAGAAATGACAAAGCTAAATTTGAAAGTGATTTTAAACCATAAACAGAAAATTTACCTGTTTGAAGTGTTTCTGGTAAGTGAGAGCTAATCTCATGATTAATTTATTCCCATCTTGATGTTGGTGCTTGCACATGAAGGTAGATTATAGCTGCCATGACTTTAGAAATAATTAGATTCCCCTGGCATGAGTACCATAAGCCCAAGGGAATTTATTTTGAGTTCTAGAGAAAAAATGGACAAAGTGGAATCAATAGATTTTTCAATATAGACATTAATCAGGTGCATTTTATTGTCATTTTGTTGTGCCTTCATTTTAAAAAAATAAATATCTCCAATCTGGATCACAAAATCCAGGAGTCAAAGTAAATTATGCTCTTCCGCACTGGCATTAGTAAGCCCTGTATAGATAAGGAAAATGAATAATCTAAATTAATGACCAGTTGTCCAATTTCTAACATCTTGTTGACTTATCAAAGAATCTGAGGAAGGCTGTGCAAAACTGCAGAAGAAATTGCTTGGACTATTGCTGGAAACGACATACATTTCTCAGAGTGGGAAACCCCTTCATTTTTGGCTTGAAAATGAAACCATGGCAGGGAGGGGGGGGTGGTGAATCACTGATTTTCTTTTACAGTTCTGATTTTGCAGAGAAATAAAAAAAAAACACACCACATTTGAGCTTCAGGTACTGAGGAAACTTTACACAATTTGCCTTCTGGTCTTTTGAACCATGGTAAGCCTATTCAGTAGGTGTGATCATCTAGCTGTTTACTGCTGGCACAATTCCTATTGAAATGAATTTTACTTCCACTGGTGTCAAAAGCTGGTACGTGTTTATGGAATTTATGGCAATAGACAAAGGTTTGTTTGTTAGCTTTTCATGGCAGGGACCATTATTTGTTTTGGGTTTATGCGTTCCAAGTGTAAAGGGGTCTTAGTCCTCCTTGATTAGGTCCATTAGTGCTATTGAAATGCAAATAATAAATATAATAATATCTTCTCACTCTCAGACTCATTTTTTGAAATTGGATAAATGCTCTTTGTGTTTTCCTAAATGACCTCTAGGTTGCATCATGTAATTTTACAGAGAAGCAATAGAAATTAGCAAGCAGCTACAGAATTCAAAGGCCAAGGTTATTTTATTACACCAAAATAAAACTGACCTTCACTCAACACTTGACTGCACAATGAATATTTAAAATGCAAACTAATGTAACTTGAATTTGACATTTAACCGGTAGGTACCTAGAATTCACAAGACAAAACACTTATTACAGGAGTGCACAACTGAAAGTATTAAATGGACCACTACTGAATCTTACCCATCAACACTGGGCCACTGCTTGTGGGACTTAGGCGCTTTTGAAATGGACACACACCCCTTGCATACTTGTACGTGGGGGAGCAACACCCATGGGAATGCCGTGGCTGGTGGGTGTGTGTGCATTCACCTATGCTCCACCCACCTCCCTCCACTCATCACACATGCACAGAGCAATGGGTGTCAATGCCCAACGCTCTGTGCGTGGAGGTAGGTGGAGGTAGGAGGGAGTCTGTGGGAATGCACTCCCACTTCATTAGAAAAATGCAATATTGACAAAAAACATAAACATCCATTTTTAATTTAATTTTTAATTTAATTTAATTTAATTTAATTTTTAATTTAATTTAATCCATTTTCTCTGTCTGACTCTTTATCCTGCTGAGCCACTATTCCTATACCTACGATCGGTTTACCCTTATCCTTGCAACATGGACCTGCCTGCTGTCATTCTCATCGTAACCAAGCCAAGTACGTGCACTTGAGACCTCGCATCTTCATGAATGTTAGACCCCTTGTCTCTCCCTCTGTTCCCCTTCCTAAGTCTCTCCCCCAGCTCCTGT
>QEPC01015185.1:137478-177100 GCA_003113815.1 Sphenodon punctatus
GTTACTTTTTGTTGGCCACGGCCCGCGGTCCATTTGACCACGCTTCCCGGGACCTTCCCCCGGCTAGCCCGGGAAGCGTGGTTCAAATTGACCCCATGTGGCAATTGAGCGTGGCCAACATCTGGCGCACGCCGTGCAGACGTTCAGGGGCCTTTGGCCCCGCGGGGGGGTTGAGCGTGGTTCACTGTGGTTCAGCGTGATCTCGTCACGTCTGAAATCACCCAATGTAAGGCTAAATTATAAATTCAAAAGTTGTAGTTACTGGCTGCCATCCCAAGAGGGATCTGTGTGAGAGCCGTGCAAGTCCCGCATGGGATCCGCACAGCACACTGCAATCCCTATGGAGATGTGTGTGATTTGCATGCACGTGCGCACGTACAGGAGGCATGCAGCGTGCGTGGGACATGGGATTGCCCCCACTGACTATATGCAAATATTGTGGTACTTTGCAACCTATCAGTAGAAGCAGAGGAAGTTTTTTACTAGATTATGTATTGAGATCCATTGCTTTTAAAAACAAATGAAAACACACTTTTATTGATAGGAAGTTTGTTGTACTTTTCTTGTCACCCTACTTGGTATTTCCCCCCATATTCTGGCCATCCAGGTGGTTCACATAGCCAGCTGCACAAATTACACTAAAGAGCAGTGTAAGCTGTCTAGTGTGAGAAGAATGCAAGGAGAACTGGATGTTTGACTGAGGTGATGCTAGAGTTATGAGAGGCTTAAGAAAAAAGAATGTCTTGTAAAGGCATTAGACTAGAACTCAGGTGATCTGGGTTTTATTATTGGGTCCACAACAGACTTTACATGACTAGGGTGGCCATACCTCCCCTTTAAAAGAGGAGGCTTATGAAAAATACATGGTGTAGGGCTGCACTGGTTCCAGTGTAGCATTGCACCATGCATTTTTCATAAACCTCCTCTTTTAAAGGGGAGATATGGCCACCCTACATGGGACTCAAGCTTAGTCACTTTGAGTATAGCCACATGAGCCAGGTGGGACCGATCCCCTGTGTGCCCCAGGGTGGGTAATCGCAGCTGCCACACTTCAGGGCCAGCACAGAGACCAGGACACACAATCCGACCAACCCTCCCCTTGCCAGCCCCAACATGGGGAAACTGGGCAGGTGGGCCACTGTAAGACATCCCACCAAACGTGGAATGGGCTGGCCACTTGAGTTACTGGCCACATGTGCAGGTGCCCAGCCCTGCTCCACCCATCCATCTCTGGCCCACCCACTCCCCCGTCTTCACCCATGATATGGACACATGGGAATAACAACAGTACCTACCACACAGAGACCCATGGCAGACTTCACCACAGGGTGGGGCAGACAGGGACTGGGCTCCTGAGCGGTGATTTGGGCAGTCATACCACACTTTGGGTAAAGCTACCTGCTGCATCCCCAAACTTTCGCAGAGGATGCAGGGTGTAGCAGCCAGCTCCCTACCCTGTCTCAGGGCAGGATGAACATCTGGTGGCCACCAGGCATATGAGCCAATGTATCGCATGGCGACAATGCCCAAATTGGGGTACCATCTCGTGTCACTGTACCCAATCTGTGTTTGCTTCAGTTTCTTGTTGGGTAAAAATCAAGCTTTCAAAACCCTCAGCTTTTAACCTTTAAATCCCTGCTAACTGGAATAAGAAAGTGCTTGTGGAATATAACCCTAATGGGATTTAGGGAAAGCAGTTTGAGGCACAATATTTGTGTTTCACATTTTTCTTATCATGTATACTTTTTCTTGTTTACACGTAAAATGTAATGGTTAAAAAGGAATTAGATGGATGTGCCTTCTCACAAACGGTAATCTTGATCCATTTTACCCTTTAATTTGTTTGTAATATGCTAAAGCCTTGTAGTGATTTATCTTAAAATTCTACATTTGAGAAAGAGATGGAGTAGATGTGCTCTGAATATTCAAATGTGTCAGAAAGAGATAAATACATGAAATGGCTCTTTTTTCACATTACATATTTACATTTTTTGTACCAGTTCCACTTTCGTTTTTGAAGATTAGATTCATTTGTCATTAAAAAGAATCTCTTCCTTAAAGCATTTTCTATACAAGGCAGCAGCTAAACAATGATTTATTGAACTTTTAGTTTTATAATATATGGCGGGGTATAGGGATATTTTTGAGTGCAAGGAAAAATGATCTTCTGTGACAAGAAGTTCCTGACCTCAGGAAATCTCGAAGTCACAGCCCAAAATAAGGCCCATCTGACTGAGTCAAAGCAGGCCACAGTGGGCTATCATGTCTGTTTGGGCCAGCAGATATAGCCCGGGTCAGATCCACCATGGCTGGCCACCATGGCCGGCTGTCATTGGCTGCCCATCATGGAGTATGTATGTGTACTGTGCACAGCATGGGGGCAGGTCTAACCGCATATTGGTGGTTCCCCCTCCTTCCCCAGGCCCTGGCCGCGGGCATGTCTGTTCTGCGACTCAGCTCAGACGGTGTCCATCGTGGCTTCCTGCGCAGATCCAGGCCAGGCTGCTGCCACACAGCTGTGACTTTTGCTTTTACCCTGTTGTCATGGAACCATCCCCTATATTCAGATTCATGCCTTTATCTTTGCTTGCTGAACCTGATCTTTCAGTGCTTCAGAGGAGAGGCTGAATTAATCAACCAGATTCAGGAATTAAAAAACAGCTGCTGGGCTGAGGGTTCCCCATCTCTGATATGGATGGCCTTCAGAATCAGGCTCTAGCTACATGCGGGAGATTTCTTATACTGTTTTTGTTGCTCTTGTTTCATGTGGAGTTTTATTTTAATTGCTAAGGTAGTGATAAAATATTATTACAGATGAGCACAGTTTTTTCAGTTGCTATAAAAACGGTATTTTTAAGGATCAAAGATGATTTGTATATTTCCAAAAAAAGCAAGCTAAAATATTTTTCTTTTATGATTTTTTTTAAAAAAAAAAACCCAATTTGTCACCTAGAATCTACATATTCAAACTGACACAACCATGTCTTTCATATTGGAAACAAAGCACATGTTGTCTTGATTTCTTTATCAACTGGGAAACTTTTTAAAACTTAGTTCACCTTTAGTTCAGTTATTTATAGCTTGCTCTAAGGAAAGATTTCAGTGCACAATGCCATTGCTGTAGTGTCTTCCTTTGCTCTTCCCTTGATTGTTCGATACATTTCCTATTGTGCTGCCTTGTGGATGGCTTTTAATAATTAAGCTGTTTGGACACTGTTATTAAAAGTACAAACAAGGCAAAAGCTAATGTTCCAACTTGCCTGGAACCTTGCTGATCCTGACACAAAGAAGTGTGAAGAAAAATATTCATTCATTGTGTTGTTTTCTCTATAATTCACTCTGTCTAGATCCCCACTGAGACAGTCAGTCAGGAAAAAGGCCTGTTGGAACAGCACATACAGTTGTTTTGCATAATGTGGCCTTTTCAGGGCAAACCATAACACATGTTCTTTTGAAATCAAAATTACCCCTTCTAATTAATCCCCTAATTCCTGAATAATGTACTTAAGAAACCCACCATGGATCAGAGTGGATATTCTATTGGTAACAGAATAGATATCAGATACCCAGAATGTAGATTATGGCAGTTAGCTGTTAAAAGTTATTTTTATTGTTGTTGCACATCATAGTCAGGGACCCAAGTTCACTGTACCAAAAAATCATAATTTCTGCAACAAGTGAAGCCAAATTCAGAAAATTCACCATGTAAATTAATATTTGCATAATTAACTTGATTTGCATAATTATGAAGCAATCTATATATGCAGATTTGCTTACCAGCATGCTTTTTCAACAGGTTTGACTTAGAATCACAACTTTTTTAACCAAACTCCTCTCAAATCCTCTGGAATTTCAGCACCTCAGAACTCACACTTCATGTTAAAGCCCCAAATCGCACTGACCAAAACATAGTGCCCTAAGGGCGTTTACAGACGATCCCGCTGAAAAGCGGGATCGTCCTGTGCCGGCATCTCTTCCCCCGCCTTCTCTGTCTGCCGTGTCTGATGTTCAGACACGGCGCAGAGTGCGAGTGCGCATGCGCACCCTTCGCGCATGCGCACTCGCCCACAGAACCCGGAAGTGCGGCGTAAAGCCGGCACTTCGGGAATCCGCCTCGGAGGGGGCAGGATCGCTGCCCCCTCCGACGCAGGGTAAGACCCTGGCTAGGCAATTAGACGAACGCAAACAAAGGCGGCTGATCAAAGGATCAGCCGCCTTTTTTGTTTCGTCTATAAATGCCCTAAGACCCCTCCAGTCACAATTCATCTCCCAGGAGCCTATTCACCCATAAGAATCATGGTCACACCTCCGCAGTTTTATTTTGGGGTCAGGCGACAAGTTTATGCCTGAGCCAGGATTTAAAGATCCTGCAGACGGGCTCCCACTGCAGTTTCACTGCAATTTCAGCCTGTCACTGCGAGGATTGGCTGACTTTACAAAAATTACTGCAAACTGCATCAACACAGTCAACACGGGTCCCTGATCATAGTGCATGTATCACAGTGCATAGTGCTTGCAGCATTGAGATGTTTGCATACTGGATGCCACTGCAGCAATTTTTGACACAGGACATATGCACTCATATTGAGGTATATAGTTCATGGGTTTAAAAGAACGTGCAACAGGCTTTAACGCACAAAACATGCCACCTGCGGTAATTTTAAGTCATGTGAGCGGATCACGCAAGCACACCCCGCTCATCTAAGAGTGGTCCTTGATGGATGACAAAATTATCCAGAGCTATATTAAATGTTGCAATTTTTAAGGAAGTGAACTAATACCTTATGCTTAAGGGATGGGGTCAATTCTTATCTAATAGTTAGAATGACAGGGGATAAAAGGGACATGTCCCCGCAGGGGACAGTTTCCTCCTTCTTGAATTCGACACCCCATGATGTATGAGAGGATGTTGATAGCATTTGATTTCCTGTGGGCTTGTAATGGATGTAAACTGGAAAGGCTCAAGGGTGGGTTTAGGGAGGTGAAGGGACACAGGGGTTTGGAATTCAGGCTTCTGTTACTCCACTGCTTGAATGAGACCTTCATGTGAGGTCCCTCCCTCCCAGGTGTTTGCCATCTTTGTCTTGCAGTTTCCTGTAGAACCCTGGTGTTCATTCCTACTGCAGACAGGATACTGATCTATGTGAAAAACAGATCTGATCCAGTTTGTTTGTTTGTTTTGTGGTGGGTGGAAACAATATTCTTTAGGGATGGGACACGGGGGAATTTCGGTTTTGGATTTTTCAGTTTTGGTTCTTCATGAATTTTGGATCTAGTTTTGGTTTTGGTGTGGTTTGGTTGTTTTTTTTTTGCATTTTCCCCTGTTTTTTTCTCCTTGACTTCTCCCATCAGTGAGAACAAAAATAAATAAATAAATAAATATACAAAAACCAAAACCCAAAATAACATCACAATTTTGGTTTTACGGTTTTAAAACCTAAATGGCCATTTTTGGACCGTTTCAGTTCTATCTGAATTCCCCACCCCTAGTATTCTTATTTCCTAATAAAAGTATCTTCACCACAGACTTGCACTGCCATAACTGAAGGTGTGAATTATGACAGGTTTAGCTATGTCAGTTGAAGTGACTGTGTAGAGAAGACTTTAGTAAGCCAGCAGTCATCAAAGACAGTATCCTGAGATTTATATGGCAATGTTCTCCACCCTTTAAGATTTAAGGGTTTTTTAAGTGTTCCTTCAAGGTTACGCTCTCATGTGAATTCTTAAGAGGTTTTCTGGAAAAAAATAGCATGAAAATAAAAAAGAGTGACAGCTAAATGAAAAGAAAGAGAGATCAAGAACTGTTTTCTGCACAGTGGAAAGAAAATGTGTTTGATATTGTATAAAGCATTGGACAAAATAAATTGAGCTTAGATACTGAGCGATAATCACCAGCAATGTATGAAGGAGCAATTTTGGCGTTACTAGAATAAAATGCATAGGATAAAAAAGTATGGAGAAATAATAGAAACAAACATTAGGAATAAAAAATCTAAAATGAGAGATTTTATAAATAAAAGTTGTAAGAAGAAGAATTAAATAGGGAGTGTAAGCCATTATCTCCTCTCTGCAACATAACGTAGGTTGGGAATAAATTCCAAGTTAGTTTGCATTGCAAATTCCATGGAGTTAGTTTGCATTTGCACAAATATAAACAGAACACAGTATTCAATGCTGAAATCTAGACTGCTGATGACCTTGCCAATCTCTGTTATATGGAAGATGGGGGTTTAAAGTTAATCTCAGACTCTCTGTTGTTAGAGGTATGATCCTGCTCCTCCATGAAGCTATGATTTTGCTTCATTGCTTCTCCCACTCGTTTTGCCATTTCACGTTTATTCATGAGGCCACCTAACATAGGGATGTACTGGATCAAGCCACGGTTTGAGGTTTCTCACTGTTCTGGACACTATGCAAATGCATCTACAAACAGCTGTTGATTTGAAGGATTTGTAGCCTAATTAAGAAAAATACAACAAAGAGAAAAAGGAGTATGAACTGGAGTCTGAAGATGATTGCTGAAGATAACAGCAATATCATTACATTGTCATTCCCTCCTCTTAAATTCACCATCTTTTTGTGGCAACCTTTTAGATATTTCAAAATAATATACCCCCTTAGTTTTCTTTTCTCTAGGTGAAACATATCTGATTCTTTCGGCCTTCCCTCTTATAGCTTGTCTTCCAAGCTCTAACTATCATCTTACCTTTTGCCATTACTTCTCTTAATCTTCTTCAGTCTTTCTAGAGCCTTCTTGAAGTGTGGTGTCTAACATAAACACAATATTACAGGTGAGGTCTCACCAATGCTGAGGTAGCAGCCCCACCTCCGGTGTCTTCGAATCAGTTCACCTGTTAATGCAGCCAAATTGGTATTTGCCCTTTTTGTGATAGTATTACATTGTTGACCCATGTTCAGGTTCTTTTAGGGCTGAAACAAGATTTTTCCAAAATGGGAAATCACATCAAAATCCCAGTTCCCAATACTGTCTCAGTCAAATCGAGACCCTCTTGATACTCAGTAATGTCTCAGCCAACATGTTGTTTCTTGGTTTACTGATTTTCCGCTTACCATGATCCCGTTTACCACTTTGTCATCCACTTCAAAGCCCGAGAGGTAATACTGATGCAATACCTCATTTATTACACTCCATTTTCCCTTCTACTTCCTTGTCACTCATTGGCTGGTATGGAGATTCCTTTACAAATCTGAGTTGCAGGTTGGTCAAAGCAAAGCGAACAACATAGAGCAACTATTCTGACTGGAGGCACTGGAGTGGAGGTTAAAGGACACTGGGGGAGGTTAAGGGGTGGGCTAGTCACACAGTGATTTGCTCAGAAATGTGGAAACAACAAACCCAGAAGTAAAACAGTACCCTTAGCAATGTGGTAAGCAGTCAATGGCACACAGTAAATGGTAAGCCGAAAGTCAGTATTTCAGGATAGTATCTCACAGTACTGCAAGAATTGAAAAATTGCATTGGTATCAGGAAATGGTCAGGCAATCAATCTGGATTCCCAATATGGTAATCTCTCGAGCAGCAATTTAGCTGCTCATTTCAGCCCTAGTTACGATAACTCCCAGATCTTTCTCTGCAGTGCTACTATGTAGTTATCCTCCATTTTATATTTCTGCTTCCAATTTTTACATTTGTCTTTGTTAAATCTCATTTTGTTTCTTCCAGCCCTACTCTCTAGTTTAACACATATTTATATTCAGCTATTCTGCATTACTCAATCTAACTAACTATATGCCCACAAAAAGAGTTCTGTGTAACTCAAAAGCTTAGTCTCTTTGTAACAGTAGCTGGCTCAGGCTGAGTGCCTGAGCCCTGGCCAGGGAGCCCTGGCCCTCTGGTTCTGGCTTGGAGGGCATCACCAATGAGGTGGTGCAGGATGGTGCTTTGATGCCTCCGCTGGGCTAGCCTCCAAGATCTGGACGCAAAGGGCCTGGGGAGGGCCATCTGGGCCTGGCACAGCTGAAAGGGCTCCAGGGAACAGAGAGAAAGAGGGGCGGGCTGTGGCTGAGGCAGAGAAATCTGCCTCTAGAGTGAAATCTAGAGGCTACAGGGCCATGATTGAGTCAGTAGCATGAACCAGTTAATGGAGCAGAGAGATAACAGGGTTTGTTACTTGGCCAGGAGGGACTGTGCCTAGCCAGGTGTGGCATTAAGGGGAGGCACCCAGACCCCTGTGTATGTGGACTGTAAGTGAAGACACTGATAAAAGAGGTGCAGTGAATATCCTGTGTGGGCCTGGGTCTCTGTGGCACTGGATCCAGTGCAGATGTACCCCAGAACCCAGTAGTCTGTTATGTACTGGTGGCGAATGCAGGCACACCCCAACAGGACTGGTGCCAAGCACCCAAGAAGAGTGGTTATGCTGCATGAGAGAGTGTGGACTGGAGAAGGAGAATTGTGCCCACAGTAGCTCCCTGCCTGAGGTTAAGTTGCAAGGTAAGAGCCTCTTGGATGTGGTTGAGACATGAAGGCAGCACAGACATGGCATCAGGATGGCGGTATCAAGGCCCCAGTGGTGTAGTAAAAAGCCCCATGCTTTGCCTTGTTTCTGCCCAGAGCACATGTGTTTGTGAGCACAGTGACTCAGCAATACAGGCTGAGGCTTCTTGGACAGATTGAGGCCTCTTCAGGCATTTCTGGCTGGTGAAGTCATCTTGGGTCAGGTGTTCTCAGGTAACTCCACCCTGATTGGCTAGACTCTCTCTAGCACAAACCAATTAAAGCAGAGATTGGAAATGCTATAAAAAAACAAAACAGAAAGTGGGGTGCTTGCTCTCTTTCTTCTGACCTTTGCAACCTCTGGACCTCTGTCAGCTGTGTGTGCGTGTGCCTGTGCATGCGTGCGCGAGCGCGCATGTGCGCATTCATGGTAAAGATGCCTCCCTAGCCAGAAAGGCACAGCTGCCAAGAAGGAGAAAGGATTCACTCCACTCCCAGACTTGGACTGTCCCAGGCAATGCCATAGAGTTGCAGGTGGCAGTCTAGAGCAGCAGCTGATACACTTGCAGCTCTATAGTGTAGGGGAGGGGGGCGCTGCACAGGTGGATTGTGGGCCACGGAAGCACCGGGTTTGTTTAAAACAGACCGAGGTAGGGCTGCAATCAGGCAGACATGGAGGTGCACCCTGGGAGCAGGTCAGTGGGTGAGCACCCCTGCATCTGTCTAAAGACACCCATTATGTCTTTCAAAAGTACATATAGGTTATCTCGTGTATATATAGCAATGCACACTTGACATGTACTTTCTCTTTATTTTGTGGTGACATTCCTACATGTAGAAGTAGTCTATTAGAGAGCAGTCCATTGTTTCATGTTTTTAAAGTACCTATACTACGCTTTTGTTTAAACATCTGTTTTATTATAATAATAATAAGAATAATAATTAATAATAAATATACTATTATATACTGTATAGTATATTTATTATTGCTGAATGGTGCTCAGAGCACTTCACAGGATCTATGCAATAAAATATAATAAAACAATGTAAAATCCATGTAAAGGAAATGTATTTCCATATACAGAATGCTTTTCATAGAGATTGCTTTCAATTAAGGCTTTAAATGTAATTGCTTTCCATATTCATAGTCCTGTTGTTATAGTGAGATAATATACATGCCGTGCATTATTTCTGCATAGTGATGTTCAGAGGACTTTACTTGTCTCATACTTTTAGTGGAGCATCTACTTTGTACTTTAAGTTCGTGCTTACCAGCACACCATTAAAACATTTGCACAGTCTGAAAAACACTGTTTTAAATACGCTCAATAGTGAAGCATCGTTATGCAAAAGTAAGCATCTTGCCAAAAAATACACACAGCTGTGTTTTACTTACAAAAAGCTCAGAGAAGAGTTCACAAATCTCTGAAAATTGTAACTAAAGTTGGAGAGACAAGGCAAAAGTGTTTGTTTCAAAAATCATATGAAATAATATGGGAAAGTTGTGACCTTGAAGATCAAAATTTCACGATAGCCAAAAAACACCACTCACTTTTAAAAAAAAAATAAGACTAGCATAAGGGAAGGAAGAAGACATGCTACAGAGGGTATTTTCAGACGTGACGGGGCGGCTTCGCCCCATCACGGAAGCAACTCTCAGATTCCCTGCCGGGATCACTCCGGCACGGCCAACAAAGACGGGAGACGGGCGGGTGCCGCGGCCAATGCAGCCGCAGTGCCCGCCCGAAATGACCACGGACCAGAATCCCGGTGGGGATTCCGGGCCGTGATTGCCGTCCAGACGTGATGGGCCACTTCATCCCCCCCAGGAATCTCCTTCACCACGCGATCGGCGCCGGCCCCGCGGATTCAGCCGATTGCGTGGTGAATGTGATTCCCGGCGGGAATTGAGCGTGGCGAACATGTGGGGGGGAACTTACAGTTCCCCAACAGACGTCACGGGACCATTCCCCACCACAGGGTATTGACTGTGGTTGAGTGTGATCTTGTAACGTCTGAAAATACCCAGAGTTTAAGGATGATTTCTTAACACCATATAGCAGAAGGAAAGATTAAAGAACCTGTAAGATTGATATAAAGAGGAGGACTGTCTGGCTTACTTTAGAGTTAAAAACAGTGGTAGAGTGTTGTTTAAACGTCAATATCTATGAATCAGGTGTTTCCATGTTATCTCCCTCTTACTTTTTCCCTCACTCTCTTTTTCTTCTTTTCTCTGTGTCTACCCTCTCTCCCTATTATTACTTTTTCTTTTGCACAAACCTCATTCCATAAAAATTAATAAGCTGTATACACAGTTAAATAAGAACATGCTTTTTGCTCTGACAGTATCAAAACAGTAATTCAAAGTGTATCTTTTAATTTTTGTTTTCTTGGTTTCAAAACACTGTGTGGGTATATTGAATGAATTCTTGACATGCTAGCAGTATACAAATTATTTTTTTCTTTTCATTTGATGATAAAACTGAGCTCTAACATAGATTTGGAAATTTAAATATTGCTTTACAGCACTGGCTCAGCATTTTCAGGATCACAGCCTTTTATTAGCCAAGACTGCAGCCCTCCAATCACTTTCTCTAGTTAGTCTCACTAGATTTAGTGCAATAAAGTGGTTTTATTGCAGCCTAATCCTCACACAACACCCCCTGGAAGCTGGCAGACAAGTACTTTTAAAATAATAATAAAATGCTACCTGCTGCCCCAACAGACATGTGCATCTGTACCCCTCAAGCTGAGGGCTTATGTTGTGGGCAGAGGTGGCCATAGAATGTGCAGGGCCAAAGATAAAATCTTGCTAGCGGACTAGAGCTGAAACGGGTATCTGATTTGGTACCCACTGGTAATACATATTTTCAGGTAACATTGCAGATATACAAACCATTACCAAATACTAGGGATGGAATTTTCAGTTTCGGATAAAACCGAAAGTACCCGAAAATGGCCATTTCAGATTCATCTGAAATTTCGGTTCTTTTTCGGTTTTGGTACTATCGGATCTTTTGCATTGATATTTGTACCGGATTTTTAACATTGCGGTTTGTCCCCCGTTGAAAAACGCAATGTTAAAAATCTGGTACAAAAATCAATGTAAAAGATCCAATAGTACCAAAACCAAAAAAGAACCAAAATTCACGAGAACCGAAACAGAAATTGGCTGAAACCAAAATTTTGCTCCGAGTCCCATCCCTACCAAATACCATTTGAGTGCCTGACAACCGGCATGCCAAAATTACCTGTTGCTCACTCAGTCTGGTTTCCTGTTCAGAGATGCCGGACCTCTGAAAGTGTGATGCCAGGAGTGAAGGCACCTGTCATGCCATGGTTGGCCAGTTCCAAATGTGGGTGAGAGGGAGAGATCCTGGTCCCCTCTGAAGAACCAGGTGTGATCCTTCCTTTCCCCACCTTCTTCCCACTGTAGTGCAAGCCTCCTGTTACAGGAGAGTAGCCACGTGTGTTTGTGGGTGTGTAAGGGGTCCTTTTACTGCAGGCAGGTGGGAGCACTGGCACTTCCTTTAAATAGCCAATCAGTGAAGAAACAGAAGCATTTCTACCCCCTCCCCACCTCAAGCAAACCCCCAGATGATTTAATTAAAAAGGGAAAGATCTAAATGATCTGAGATCTTGCACAGAGGAAAATGGGCACCATCCTTTGGTTCATTTTGTCACCCTCTTCAATTTGCTACCCCAGGCATCTGCCTAGAAAAGCCAAATCCAAGGAAGTTGCGGCCCTGTGTAAAATGGTGTAGTGAGCCTCTTTCTACTCTAGGAAAATTGGACACACGTAATTAATTGCTGATGTTCCATTACAGCTAATACCTGTTCAGGTGTTGTTGTTTCTTGCACTGTGGGCCTGGCCCACAGTTAAACATGCATTATTACTTCCACTTTACTCATGGGCCCTATGTGATAGGCACTACCTCCTGCATCGCCTGCGGCTGCCCACATTTGAGGCTTGGTGGGTCCATATTTACACCAGTGCTTCTCACACTCGCGTTGTCATTTAAAGTTTATTCATGAACTGTGTGTACGGGGGGGCCCTGTGTGGTAACACAGTCTGCATTTACCTGGATCTGACCCTACCATCTACTCTTAAAAACAGGCTTGATCCTCCTTATAGAAATGAGAAAAGCGAGGAACAGGGAATCTGAATGTTTCCCAAAAGGACACAGAATATAACATGGCAGAGCTGGGATTAAAACTTGGGCATTCTGGATTGCACTCCATGAGCTTTTCCATTAGGTCATGTTACTTTGCCCAGTCTTATATGGAATTGGTAAGGGTGAGGAGAGACTACATTTCATATATACAACTAAGACAATAAATGTACAAAGTTTTCTTTTCTTATTGCTAAATGATCTTAGGTGGGAACAGGTTTATACTTTTATCTCTACATGTTTCTAGTGGCTCCATGAAAAATCAAAAGGATATAAATCATTCATGATCAGAGAGAAGCTGAAATGAGATCTCGGTAAACAGAGTAATTTTGTCAAAATTACTGTGCTCATTCTTTTCTGGGACAAAATGAGCACCCGGATGTGCTCATCAAGCTCTCGGTTAGCAAAAAGCAACTAAAAAAAAAAGGAGAGAGAACCTGACAAGCACCAGCTGGAAGCGCTGGGTACAGGAGCCCTTCCCACCGGCTCTTGTCAATTTAAATGTCCATATCTCCCCCACAGACAGTGCCAAACAGCTGTGGGTGGTGTGGGTCTGAGGGGGGAGCATAGAGTCACTGATCCCAGGACCTACGCTGCCTGGGCTGCCTGACCTCACAACCGAGCTGGAGGTCTTACTGTCCTGGTCACTCCTGGCTGCTCCCTGCTCCTCCTCCAGCCTCAAGCTGCAAAGCTGAGCCTGGGGGCTTCCCCTTGCAGCTTTTTCTGAGTGGGGAGGGGAGCAGTGAGGCGTGCAACCCTCTAATGGGTCCCTGTTCCCAGGGAGACTTATATCAGAGGTGNAGGATTGGCTGACTTTACAAAAATTACTGCAAACTGCATCAACACAGTCAACACGGGTCCCTGATCATAGTGCATGTATCACAGTGCATAGTGCTTGCAGCATTGAGATGTTTGCATACTGGATGCCACTGCAGCAATTTTTGACACAGGACATATGCACTCATATTGAGGTATATAGTTCATGGGTTTAAAAGAACGAGCAACAGGCTTTAACGCACAAAACATGCCACCTGCGGTAATTTTAAGTCATGTGAGCGGATCACGCAAGCACCCCCCGCTCATCTAAGAGTGGTCCTTGATGGATGACAAAATTATCCAGAGCTATATTAAATGTTGCAATTTTTAAGGAAGTGAACTAATACCTTATGCTTAAGGGATGGGGTCAATTCTTATCTAATAGTTAGAATGACAGGGGATAAAAGGGACATGTCCCCGCAGGGGACAGTTTCCTCCTTCTTGAATTCGACACCCCATGATGTATGAGAGGATGTTGATAGCATTTGATTTCCTGTGGGCTTGTAATGGATGTAAACTGGAAAGGCTCAAGGGTGGGTTTAGGGAGGTGAAGGGACACAGGGGTTTGGAATTCAGGCTTCTGTTACTCCACTGCTTGAATGAGACCTTCATGTGAGGTCCCTCCCTCCCAGGTGTTTGCCATCTTTGTCTTGCAGTTTCCTGTAGAACCCTGGTGTTCATTCCTACTGCAGACAGGATACTGATCTATGTGAAAAACAGATCTGATCCAGTTTGTTTGTTTGTTTTGTGGTGGGTGGAAACAATATTCTTTAGGGATGGGACACGGGGGAATTTCGGTTTTGGATTTTTCAGTTTTGGTTCTTCATGAATTTTGGATCTAGTTTTGGTTTTGGTTTTGGTTTTGGTGTGGTTTGGTTGTGTTTTTTTTGCATTTTCCCCTGTTTTTTTCTCCTTGACTTCTCCCATCAGTGAGAACAAAAATAAATAAATAAATAAATAAATATACAAACACCAAAACCCAAAATAACATCACAATTTTGGTTTTACGGTTTTAAAACTTAAATGGCCATTTTTGGACCGTTTCAGTTCTATCTGAATTCCCCACCCCTAGTATTCTTATTTCCTAATAAAAGTATCTTCACAACAGACTTGCACTGCCATAACTGAAGGTGTGAATTATGACAGGTTTAGCTATGTCAGTTGAAGTGACTGTGTAGAGAAGACTTTAGTAAGCCAGCAGTCATCAAAGACAGTATCCTGAGATTTATATGGCAATGTTCTCCACCCTTTAAGATTTAAGGGTTTTTTAAGTGTTCCTTCAAGGTTACGCTCTCATGTGAATTCTTAAGAGGTTTTCTGGAAAAAAATAGCATGAAAATAAAAAAGAGTGACAGCTAAATGAAAAGAAAGAGAGATCAAGAACTGTTTTCTGCACAGTGGAAAGAAAATGTGTTTGATATTGTATAAAGCATTGGACAAAATAAATTGAGCTTAGATACTGAGCGATAATCACCAGCAATGTATGAAGGAGCAATTTTGGCATTACTAGAATAAAATGCATAGGATAAAAAAGTATGGAGAAATAATAGAAACAAACATTAGGAATAAAAAATCTAAAATGAGAGATTTTATAAATAAAAGTTGTAAGAAGAAGAATTAAATAGGGAGTGTAAGCCATTATCTCCTCTCTGCAACATAACGTAGGTTGGGAATAAATTCCAAGTTAGTTTGCATTTGCAAATTCCATGGAGTTAGTTTGCATTTGCACAAATATAAACAGAACACAGTATTCAATGCTGAAATCTAGACTGCTGATGACCTTGCCAATCTCTGTTATATGGAAGATGGGGGTTTAAAGTTAATCTCAGACTCTCTGTTGTTAGAGGTATGATCCTGCTCCTCCATGAAGCTATGATTTTGCTTCATTGCTTCTCCCACTCGTTTTGCCATTTCACGTTTATTCATGAGGCCACCTAACATAGGGATGTACTGGATCAAGCCACGGTTTGAGGTTTCTCACTGTGCTGGACACTATGCAAATGCATCTACAAACAGCTGTTGATTTTAAGGATTTGTAGCCTAATTAAGAAAAATACAACAAAGAGAAAAAGGAGTATGAACTGGAGTCTGAAGATGATTGCTGAAGATAACAGCAATATCATTACATTGTCATTCCCTCCTCTTAAATTCACCATCTTTTTGTGGCAACCTTTTAGATATTTCAAAATAATATACCCCCTTAGTTTTCTTTTCTCTAGGTGAAACATATCTGATTCTTTCGGCCTTCCCTCTTATAGCTTGTCTTCCAAGCTCTAACTATCATCTTACCTTTTGCCATTACTTCTCTTAATCTTCTTCAGTCTTTCTAAAGCCTTCTTGAAGTGTGGTGTCTAACATAAACACAATATTAAAGGTGAGGTCTCACCAATGCTGAGGTAGCAGCCCCACCTCCGGTGTCTTCGAATCAGTTCACCTGTTAATGCAGCCAAATTGGCATTTGCCCTTTTTGTGATAGTATTACATTGTTGACCCATGTTCAGGTTCTTTTAGGGCTGAAACAAGATTTTTCCAAAATGGGAAATCACATCAAAATCCCAGTTCCCAATACTGTCTCAGTCAAATCGAGACCCTCTTGATACTCAGTAATGTCTCAGCCAACATGTTGTTTCTTGGTTTACTGATTTTCCGCTTACCATGATCCCGTTTACCACTTTGTCATCCACTTCAAAGCCCGAGAGGTAATACTGATGCAATACCTCATTTATTACACTCCATTTTCCCTTCTACTTCCTTGTCACTCATTGGCTGGTATGGAGATTCCTTTACAAATCTGAGTTGCAGGTTGGTCAAAGCAAAGCGAACAACATAGAGCAACTATTCTGACTGGAGGCACTGGAGTGGAGGTTAAAGGACACTGGGGGAGGTTAAGGGGTGGGCTAGTCACACAGTGATTTGCTCAGAAATGTGGAAACAACAAACCCAGAAGTAAAACAGTACCCTTAGCAATGTGGTAAGCAGTCAATGGCACACAGTAAATGGTAAGCCGAAAGTCAGTATTTCAGGATAGTATCTCACAGTACTGCAAGAATTGAAAAATTGCATTGGTATCAGGAAATGGTCAGGCAATCAATCTGGATTCCCAATATGGTAATCTCTCGAGCAGCAATTTAGCTGCTCATTTCAGCCCTAGTTACGATAACTCCCAGATCTTTCTCTGCAGTGCTACTATGTAGTTATCCTCCATTTTATATTTCTGCTTCCAATTTTTACATTTGTCTTTGTTAAATCTCATTTTGTTTCTTCCAGCCCTACTCTCTAGTTTAACACATATTTATATTCAGCTATTCTGCATTACTCAATCTAACTAACTATATGCCCACAAAAAGAGTTCTGTGTAACTCAAAAGCTTAGTCTCTTTGTAACAGTAGCTGGCTCAGGCTGAGTGCCTGAGCCCTGGCCAGGGAGCCCTGGCCCTCTGGTTCTGGCTTGGAGGGCATCACCAATGAGGTGGTGCAGGATGGTGCTTTGATGCCTCCGCTGGGCTAGCCTCCAAGATCTGGACGCAAAGGGCCTGGGGAGGGCCATCTGGGCCTGGCACAGCTGAAAGGGCTCCAGGGAACAGAGAGAAAGAGGGGCGGGCTGTGGCTGAGGCAGAGAAATCTGCCTCTAGAGTGAAATCTAGAGGCTACAGGGCCATGATTGAGTCAGTAGCATGAACCAGTTAATGGAGCAGAGAGATAACAGGGTTTGTTACTTGGCCAGGAGGGACTGTGCCTAGCCAGGTGTGGCATTAAGGGGAGGCACCCAGACCCCTGTGTATGTGGACTGTAAGTGAAGACACTGATAAAAGAGGTGCAGTGAATATCCTGTGTGGGCCTGGGTCTCTGTGGCACTGGATCCAGTGCAGATGTACCCCAGAACCCAGTAGTCTGTTATGTACTGGTGGCGAATGCAGGCACACCCCAACAGGACTGGTGCCAAGCACCCAAGAAGAGTGGTTATGCTGCATGAGAGAGTGTGGACTGGAGAAGGAGAATTGTGCCCACAGTAGCTCCCTGCCTGAGGTTAAGTTGCAAGGTAAGAGCCTCTTGGATGTGGTTGAGACATGAAGGCAGCACAGACATGGCATCAGGATGGCGGTATCAAGGCCCCAGTGGTGTAGTAAAAAGCCCCATGCTTTGCCTTGTTTCTGCCCAGAGCACATGTGTTTGTGAGCACAGTGACTCAGCAATACAGGCTGAGGCTTCTTGGACAGATTGAGGCCTCTTCAGGCATTTCTGGCTGGTGAAGTCATCTTGGGTCAGGTGTTCTCAGGTAACTCCACCCTGATTGGCTAGACTCTCTCTAGCACAAACCAATTAAAGCAGAGATTGGAAATGCTATAAAAAAACAAAACAGAAAGTGGGGTGCTTGCTCTCTTTCTTCTGACCTTTGCAACCTCTGGACCTCTGTCAGCTGTGTGTGCGTGTGCCTGTGCATGCGTGCGCGAGCGCGCATGTGCGCATTCATGGTAAAGATGCCTCCCTAGCCAGAAAGGCACAGCTGCCAAGAAGGAGAAAGGATTCACTCCACTCCCAGACTTGGACTGTCCCAGGCAATGCCATAGAGTTGCAGGTGGCAGTCTAGAGCAGCAGCTGATACACTTGCAGCTCTATAGTGTAGGGGAGGGGGGCGCTGCACAGGTGGATTGTGGGCCACGGAAGCACCGGGTTTGTTTAAAACAGACCGAGGTAGGGCTGCAATCAGGCAGACATGGAGGTGCACCCTGGGAGCAGGTCAGTGGGTGAGCACCCCTGCATCTGTCTAAAGACACCCATTATGTCTTTCAAAAGTACATATAGGTTATCTCGTGTATATATAGCAATGCACACTTGACATGTACTTTCTCTTTATTTTGTGGTGACATTCCTACATGTAGAAGTAGTCTATTAGAGAGCAGTCCATTGTTTCATGTTTTTAAAGTACCTATACTACGCTTTTGTTTAAACATCTGTTTTATTATAATAATAATAAGAATAATAATTAATAATAAATATACTATTATATACTGTATAGTATATTTATTATTGCTGAATGGTGCTCAGAGCACTTCACAGGATCTATGCAATAAAATATAATAAAACAATGTAAAATCCATGTAAAGGAAATGTATTTCCATATACAGAATGCTTTTCATAGAGATTGCTTTCAATTAAGGCTTTAAATGTAATTGCTTTCCATATTCATAGTCCTGTTGTTATAGTGAGATAATATACATGCCGTGCATTATTTCTGCATAGTGATGTTCAGAGGACTTTACTTGTCTCATACTTTTAGTGGAGCATCTACTTTGTACTTTAAGTTCGTGCTTACCAGCACACCATTAAAACATTTGCACAGTCTGAAAAACACTGTTTTAAATACGCTCAATAGTGAAGCATCGTTATGCAAAAGTAAGCATCTTGCCAAAAAATACACACAGCTGTGTTTTACTTACAAAAAGCTCAGAGAAGAGTTCACAAATCTCTGAAAATTGTAACTAAAGTTGGAGAGACAAGGCAAAAGTGTTTGTTTCAAAAATCATATGAAATAATATGGGAAAGTTGTGACCTTGAAGATCAAAATTTCACGATAGCCAAAAAACACCACTCACTTTTAAAAAAAAAATAAGACTAGCATAAGGGAAGGAAGAAGACATGCTACAGAGGGTATTTTCAGACGTGACGGGGCGGCTTCGCCCCATCACGGAAGCAACTCTCAGATTCCCTGCCGGGATCACTCCGGCACGGCCAACAAAGACGGGAGACGGGCGGGTGCCGCGGCCAATGCAGCCGCAGTGCCCGCCCGAAATGACCACGGACCAGAATCCCGGTGGGGATTCCGGGCCGTGATTGCCGTCCAGACGTGATGGGCCACTTCATCCCCCCCAGGAATCTCCTTCACCACGCGATCGGCGCCGGCCCCGCGGATTCAGCCGATTGCGTGGTGAATGTGATTCCCGGCGGGAATTGAGCGTGGCGAACATGTGGGGGGGAACTTACAGTTCCCCAACAGACGTCACGGGACCATTCCCCACCACAGGGTATTGACTGTGGTTGAGTGTGATCTTGTAACGTCTGAAAATACCCAGAGTTTAAGGATGATTTCTTAACACCATATAGCAGAAGGAAAGATTAAAGAACCTGTAAGATTGATATAAAGAGGAGGACTGTCTGGCTTACTTTAGAGTTAAAAACAGTGGTAGAGTGTTGTTTAAACGTCAATATCTATGAATCAGGTGTTTCCATGTTATCTCCCTCTTACTTTTTCCCTCACTCTCTTTTTCTTCTTTTCTCTGTGTCTACCCTCTCTCCCTATTATTACTTTTTCTTTTGCACAAACCTCATTCCATAAAAATTAATAAGCTGTATACACAGTTAAATAAGAACATGCTTTTTGCTCTGACAGTATCAAAACAGTAATTCAAAGTGTATCTTTTAATTTTTGTTTTCTTGGTTTCAAAACACTGTGTGGGTATATTGAATGAATTCTTGACATGCTAGCAGTATACAAATTATTTTTTTCTTTTCATTTGATGATAAAACTGAGCTCTAACATAGATTTGGAAATTTAAATATTGCTTTACAGCACTGGCTCAGCATTTTCAGGATCACAGCCTTTTATTAGCCAAGACTGCAGCCCTCCAATCACTTTCTCTAGTTAGTCTCACTAGATTTAGTGCAATAAAGTGGTTTTATTGCAGCCTAATCCTCACACAACACCCCCTGGAAGCTGGCAGACAAGTACTTTTAAAATAATAATAAAATGCTACCTGCTGCCCCAACAGACATGTGCATCTGTACCCCTCAAGCTGAGGGCTTATGTTGTGGGCAGAGGTGGCCATAGAATGTGCAGGGCCAAAGATAAAATCTTGCTAGCGGACTAGAGCTGAAACGGGTATCTGATTTGGTACCCACTGGTAATACATATTTTCAGGTAACATTGCAGATATACAAACCATTACCAAATACTAGGGATGGAATTTTCAGTTTCGGATAAAACCGAAAGTACCCGAAAATGGCCATTTCAGATTCATCTGAAATTTCGGTTCTTTTTCGGTTTTGGTACTATCGGATCTTTTGCATTGATATTTGTACCGGATTTTTAACATTGCGGTTTGTCCCCCGTTGAAAAACGCAATGTTAAAAATCTGGTACAAAAATCAATGTAAAAGATCCAATAGTACCAAAACCAAAAAAGAACCAAAATTCACGAGAACCGAAACAGAAATTGGCTGAAACCAAAATTTTGCTCCGAGTCCCATCCCTACCAAATACCATTTGAGTGCCTGACAACCGGCATGCCAAAATTACCTGTTGCTCACTCAGTCTGGTTTCCTGTTCAGAGATGCCGGACCTCTGAAAGTGTGATGCCAGGAGTGAAGGCACCTGTCATGCCATGGTTGGCCAGTTCCAAATGTGGGTGAGAGGGAGTGCTCCTGGTCCCCTCTGAAGAACCAGGTGTGATCCTTCCTTTCCCCACCTTCTTCCCACTGTAGTGCAAGCCTCCTGTTACAGGAGAGTAGCCACGTGTGTTTGTGGGTGTGTAAGGGGTCCTTTTACTGCAGGCAGGTGGGAGCACTGGCACTTCCTTTAAATAGCCAATCAGTGAAGAAACAGAAGCATTTCTACCCCCTCCCCACCTCAAGCAAACCCCCAGATGATTTAATTAAAAAGGGCAAGATCTAAATGATCTGAGATCTTGCACAGAGGAAAATGGGCACCATCCTTTGGTTCATTTTGTCACCCTCTTCAATTTGCTACCCCAGGCATCTGCCTAGAAAAGCCAAATCCAAGGAAGTTGCGGCCCTGTGTAAAATGGTGTAGTGAGCCTCTTTCTACTCTAGGAAAATTGGACACACGTAATTAATTGCTGATGTTCCATTACAGCTAATACCTGTTCAGGTGTTGTTGTTTCTTGCACTGTGGGCCTGGCCCACAGTTACACATGCATTATTACTTCCACTTTACTCATGGGCCCTATGTGATAGGCACTCCCTCCTGCATCGCCTGCGGCTGCCCACATTTGAGGCTTGGTGGGTCCATATTTACACCAGTGCTTCTCACACTCGCGTTGTCATTTAAAGTTTATTCATGAACTGTGTGTACGGGGGGGCCCTGTGTGGTGTCACAGTCTGCATTTACCTGGATCTGACCCTACCATCTACTCTTAAAAACAGGCTTGATCCTCCTTATAGAAATGAGAAAAGCGAGGAACAGGGAATCTGAATGTTTCCCAAAAGGACACAGAATATAACATGGCAGAGCTGGGATTAAAACTTGGGCATTCTGGATTGCACTCCATGAGCTTTTCCATTAGGTCATGTTACTTTGCCCAGTCTTATATGGAATTGGTAAGGGTGAGGAGAGACTACATTTCATATATACAACTAAGACAATAAATGTACAAAGTTTTCTTTTCTTATTGCTAAATGATCTTAGGTGGGAACAGGTTTATACTTTTATCTCTACATGTTTCTAGTGGCTCCATGAAAAATCAAAAGGATATAAATCATTCATGATCAGAGAGAAGCTGAAATGAGATCTCGGTAAACAGAGTAATTTTGTCAAAATTCCTGTGCTCATTCTTTTCTGGGACAAAATGAGCACCCGGATGTGCTCATCAAGCTCTCGGTTAGCAAAAAGCAACTAAAAAAAAAAGGAGAGAGAACCTGACAAGCACCAGCTGGAAGCGCTGGGTACAGGAGCCCTTCCCAGCCGGCTCTTGTCAATTTAAATGTCCATATCTCCCCCACAGACAGTGCCAAACAGCTGTGGGTGGTGTGGGTCTGAGGGGGGAGCATAGAGTCACTGATCCCAGGACCTACGCTGCCTGGGCTGCCTGACCTCACAACCGAGCTGGAGGTCTTACTGTCCTGGTCACTCCTGGCTGCTCCCTGCTCCTCCTCCAGCCTCAAGCTGCAAAGCTGAGCCTGGGGGCTTCCCCTCGCAGCTTTTTCTGAGTGGGGAGGGGAGCAGTGAGGCGTGCAACCCTCTAATGGGTCCCTGTTCCCAGGGAGACTTATATCAGAGGTACGCTCGGGTCTTACACACACTTCTCTGATGAGTCAGCCTGGGGAGTACAGAGAACAGGGGGCTTGAAGGTGCTCATCCCCCCTCCCAGAACTTCTCAGATGAGTGGCACTCTGTGTGTGTGTGTTTCTTTCTGTGAGGAACCTATTAGGTGGTGTTCAAATGCCACCACCGCCCTCCCCCCCCCGGTCAAATAGCTGTTTGGCGGTGTAGGGGGAAGCACCCAGCCGGCCTTCGCAACTTACAAGTGCTTCCCCCCCCTCCCCCCCACACACACACGTGAACATTTTTTAAACTGCTCACTAAGAAATCACACCAGAACTGAGATCTTGGCAAGTTCTCTGTCCCCATGTTCACAACTGTGTTGCATTTTTGTGAGCAGCAAAATCACTGCTTGTTTCAACCTTAGAACCAAGTTCTAAATGTCAGTGTTAGCCTCATCATCTGAGATAAGGCCAGTCATTTATTTATCCAAGCTGACAGTCATAGGGTCATTCTTAATCTGTGCGTTCCACACGAATAAACACATCTTCATAAACTAATAATTATCCTGATTGAAGCCAGTGGCATCATATGCCTGTAAATGTAAAGAGAAGCTAGGAATTGGATCAAGAGAAATTGAACTGAATTAAGACAAATGTAATACCCTGGGCAGATGATGGTTGCACACTAAACATGCATTTTCAATAGTCCTATGACAAAATCAAGGGGCAGAGCTCCTGGGAGAGAGATTAACAATTCCTCTTCAAGCTAGGAATGGAGGGGAAGCAAACTGCATCTTCTGGGCTTTTAATATCACTGGAATCTCCTTTAAGGCCAGTTTGTGTTTTTATATGTACTCTTAAAATGTAGGCCTGAATTTATTTGGGAAAAACAAGCTTCAGAGCTCTCCTAGTTAAATGCTTTCTGAGTGATTCTCTGTGTCAAAAGGTCACATTTTAAAAACTGTTTTGCAGTTCATAATGCTTACTGGCCTCAACACTAGAGTGCTGTAAATTGCATAAACATTACGTCAGGGCTGGGGAACATTTTTTTGCTTCGAGGACCTCATTGGCAATTTGAAAATGGCCCCAGGAGCACATTAAAAACAACAAAACAGATTTTAACCCTTCATTGTCTCCCCCCCGAGAACCCTGGAATCCTAGCTCCCTACCTAAAGCTCCTTTCCCTTTACCCTCCACTGTCCCTCCCACAAACAACCCAGGAGTTCTGCTTCCCTGCTCTGACCAAAGCCCTAGTCCCTCAACCCTTCACCTCTGTCCCCCCACCAAGCCAGCCAGGGCAAAAAGTCCCTTCTTCTGCTTACCAGAGTGGTGAAGGCGGCTGGGCTGGGTAGGCATCCGTAGGGCCAGTAACTGGGGCAGGCAGGCTCCATGGTGAGGCAGAAGGAGACTGGACTAGAGGGGCTGGGGGTGTCAAGACTTGGGTTGGCCCAGGTGCTATGGGCCTAGGCAGACAGCAGCTAGTCAGGAGGGAGACAAAGACAAGCCTAGTCTTGAGCAGGCTCACAGGCAATGCTGAGAGAGACCAGGCCAGCAGCAGTGCACATGGGTGCAGTTCAGGAATTGTCCAAGAGAGGTGAGGCTGCCTCCTTATGAGCAGAGGCCTGTTTCCCTCCGCCCCAAGAGTGGGCAGGGTGGCACTATTTGCCTTGAAGGCTGAGTGAGAGGAGGAGGGCTTAGTAGGAGGATTTATGAGCTACAGAGCAGTAGCACTGAAGAATAAAGTGGCTTACACGGCACTCCAGATGCGCTGAGTCTCGCTCTCCCTAGACCGCAGTGTTTCCTCCAGGCCTTCCTTCAATGCTGTCCCCTGGAGAGATTGCGGACCATGCAATCAAGGAAGATGGGCTGAATTGAATGGGAGCAACACAAGGAGGAACCATCACAGGCCAGAGAGAAGAGCCCTAGGGGACAGAAGTGGAAATGCAACTGAAGATTCCCCACCCCTGAGTTACATTATAACAGCATGATACAAAATAATGGACTTCCAATATGAGGGGAGCCATACAAGTATGTGTGTGTTTATTTATAACTTGCTATGTGTATAAAGAATCATAGAGCTGTAGGGCTGAAAGGGGCCCCAAGGGGTCTCTTCCATGAATGAATATATTCCGTATGCAAAAAACATAAAACATATTTATATGTTTTATACATACGTTATATGTTTTCTGCATATGGAACATATTAATGCATGGAAGAGACCTCTTGGGGGCCCCTTTCAACCCTACAGCTCTATTTTATTTTATTTTATTAACATTTATACCCCACCCTTCCCTGAAGGCTCAGGGTGGCTTACCAACACATAAATAGAGTTAACAAATTAAAAAGCACACACACCCCAAACCCTACCCACTTCAACCTCCCACCTAATTCCTCTCCCTATCCCTGCCTGTGGAATGCTTTACCAAAAAGGAAAGTTTTACATCACTGCCGAAAGATGCTCAGACCTGTGATTCTATATACTCATGTAGCCAGGGTGTAACCCAGTATCTAGTTGGCGTTCAGGGGGCTAACCCTGAATAAGTCATACCACTCAGTACTTCTCATACACTCTAGTTTATGCTGTTCTGTTATGCTGGCTGTTACAATTCAAGGTGCTAGTTTTGCCTTTAAAGCCCTAAATGGTTTGGGCCCCACATATCTGAAAGGCCACCTGACAACCCCTGCAGTCAGCTGGGAGTACCCTCTTGCATGTATCATCTGCCCATTGAGTTCATACAGCAGGGGCACGCACAGAGAGGCAGTCTCAGTGCCTGCTGCTCAATTCTGACATTCCCTTGCCGGGGAAGGGAATCGTCTAAGACTGAGCCTGCTCATCTGCTGGCGGCATTGTAAGAGTCTTCTATTTGGGCAGGTATTTGACAGATGGGGATAAAGTTGGGAAGAGGAGAATTTTTAAATGGTTTTTATTTGTGTATTTTAAAATGTATTTTATGGATTGTAACCATAACATTCAAATAATTTTTTTTCATTGAACAAAAAGTTGGCCCAAACCCCAAATAACTTGAACACAGGCAAGCCCGCTTTACTGAACAGCTTCTAGTCCATTCTTCCTTAGTGGGGAGCAGCTCCCTGAGCTCCTAGCTCTGTGTCATAGGTGAGCCTCCTGTAGGCTCCCATCCTCGGAGGACCTAGGACAGCTCCCAGTGCAACTTTGCTGAGCCTCAGTGCGATCTTTTTCAGCAGCCAGCTCTCAACTGAATAGCTTCCAGAGCATACCGCTCTGATAGCCCTTCCAGGGGGCATGCCCAAGGAAAAGAGCAGGTCATTTTTAAAGGGATACCACCCTGAGGTTTCTTACTGCAATTCACCCTAGGGTCAGTCCTGAAAACTGATCCCGCCTTGCTCTGGGCTTAATCCTGCAGCCACAAGGTGTAATATACTTTATAGTAATATAATGTATATACAATATTTGAAGAGTTTTAAAAGTGATATGAATTTTGAATGCCTCAATTTTTGTGAGCCATATTTGACTCACCTTAAAGTGTCCTGATTTTCAGAAAGTGCTACGCTGCAATCTTTTGGAAATCAGACCATTTGAGTGTCTAAAGCTAGGCATGCAGAGTGAGGCCTAAAACCACTAGACCCTCTGGCCATAAACTGTTAGAAGACATTGAATCTACTTGTTGGCTTTTTCTTAATCCCAAAGCAAGCCTAATTTCTTTGAACTTAAAATATTTGTGTGAGCAAAGGCTGGGTCATGTGAATAATTGCTTTTGAACACTTGGTCGAGGAGGAGATTTCAGCACTGTCAAAGCAAATGACAGTTTGAATTGTGATTAATATCTGTGAACATCACTCAGCAGAACTTTGCAGTCTAAGACATTACTCGGTGCACACATCCATAGACACACACAAATGCATGATGGTGTTAAAGAACACAGCGATTTTATGAAGAAGAATTCAGGTTGTTTGCTTTAAATCAGTGTGGCTAGCCACTATTTGTGTAAAATAGTACTACTACCATGATTAAGAGTGGCAATATTAGGCCCTGGGAAGTGTCTGTCCCTCAAGCTGGGGAGATGTATCTTAGGCCACCTTCACACCCGTGAGAAAGGGTTGTTAGGAAGCTCAGCTGGCAGAGCGGGTGTGCATGTAAATTTGCCATGTTTTGATGAGGTGCGAATGCCGATAGCCAGGTGATTTCCTCTGAAATGCGTCTTTAGAATGACAATTGACCATACAGCAAAATCCAGTTCGGTCAATTGTCATTCTAAAGGCGCATATCAGAGGAAACCGCCCCGCTGTTGACATTCACACCTCATCAAAGACACCACTAATTTGCATGCGCCTCTGCTCTGCCGACTTCTTAACGACCTTTTCTCACAGGTGTGAAAGTGCCCTTAGTTTCTGATAAAGCAATTCCCAAATCCAATCACCCCATTTAACAAATAGAAGATATCTCCATTCCTAAAATCATCATACATTTTCATTCTTTTTCTGATGAGGATGGTTTGGAATTTCTTGAAACACACACTTCTTTAGCCCTTATTTAGTGGGTGAACTTCCTCAATAATAAAGATTTATCTTGATGGGAGTGTGCCATCTCTCCCCTGCAGACCCAGCTGGAATAGAAATGAACTCGTAATAAATTATGATGTAGAGAGTTTACTTTGTAGGCTTTTAGTATTATTATTTCTCGCTCAGTTATAGTATCGCACACCAAATGTGTGAAGTGCCTGCAGTGCAGTAGGCTGAAGTGCAGTGGCCTACTGCTGTTTCTATTAAAATGAATGAAGTGGCTGATATTATAAAATGCGAAAAAAGTGGAAAGATTGTGTTTTTAAGAGAAGGAAGGGATCCTACATGATATAAATTAATACATCACAGACAATACTGTCTCACTGGAAGACTCTCGTTCTTTCCCTGATAGAATGGTCAAACCATTTATGACAACTCTTAGGAAATGTGCAGTACTAGGCACATTAAAAACTCCAAACTCAGTTTATAGCATTGCCTCCACCTGGAGTTGTTACTCCATTCACTCACTCCATCTGATGTGACACTGAGAAGGGCAGTTAATGCGGCAGAAGAACAGATGTCAACAAAGTAGTAAAACACACAGAAAAAGCAGTAACCACCACATGGTACTTCGCCAAGTATTTATTTTGTGATTTATGGACACTTCTATCATGTGGTAAATTTGTGATGATCCTTAGAAATGGTTCCATTGACAATCCCAGAGAACCTCTTCCACAGATCACTATGGATTTACCGCACGGTAGAAATGTTTACATGTCACAGCATACTAATTTACCATGGATTTTATGTGGCATTTTGGTAGACTTTACTACCATTTCTTGGCCTCAGTTCTCATCTGTCAAATGGGAATAATAATGACCCACCTCATAGAGTTGTTACTAGGTCGCTACTTTTTTTATTTATTTATTTATTTTCTAGATTTTTTACCCCACCCCTCCTGAGAAGAGCTCGGGGCGGCTTCCCGCAGTAAAAATACATATAAAATATATATAAAACAATTTAAAACACATCAAAACAATTCAAAACATTAAAACAGGGCCCGGGAAAACATTAAAACAACAAATAGGGTAGGGGAGATAAAACCCTCTAACCCACTCTCCCCCCCCTCCCCAAAGGCCTGGGCAAACAGCCAGGTTTTACAACTTCGCCAGAATGTCAATAGGCTTGGGGCCAGGTGAGCTTCCTCCGGGAGGGAGTTCCAGAGGCACAACCTCTGAAAGCACTATTTAAATGATTAATCATAATACTTGAAATTGTGACAGCTGATAGTATTCATAGATTCTAAGACAAAGGAGTAGGGGAAGAAAGGAAATAACAGCTTAATGGATTCAGTCTCTTCTATCTTGCACCTCCATCAGCTTGCTCTCATGGATGGAATTTTGGGGTGATTTATTTCTATGGGAAGCTAAAATTTTCCCTGGTCAAATTGTCCCATAATACGGCTGCAGCCACAGCCTTCCAAGATTTGAAGGGATGAAGAGGTCATTTCATACCTGCGCACACGATGGGTGCAATCCTGTGGCTAGCGTAAGCTGGCCGCATGCACAGGTCATGAGCCAGAACACATGTGTTCAGACATGCATGTGCACTGCGCAAACTGTAGAGCCACACGGGGCAAAGACACAACCCAGGACGATGCGACCCCCGACCGCCCAGGCACACCGCAGCCCGGGGGATGGAGCAGGAACTGTGCCTGCTTCAGCCCTGGGCTTTGGTGCGTGTGGGCTAGTGGGTCACGTTGGCCATGGCTGCGCCTTTGCCCTGCATGTCTCTGCTATTCGTGCGACACGCGTGCATGCCTGAGTGTACACGTTCAGAGCTTGCGGCGCAAGTAGAGGTCAGTGTAAGTGGCCCATAGGACCACTGTGTGTTTGTGTTCTAGTCCACATTGGATTTACCCTGCCCAATCCAAAAGTGGCTCTGGGTGGCTTACAACAATTTTAAACAAAATATAACAAAAAGTTATGTATAAACTCTCTCCTCTACCCCATTACCTCATTACAAAAACTTAGTATAAAATATAAATTTAAACAGCTGTAAATAGTCAAATAAATAAATAGCCCTTCATATTCCATCCACCTCTGCTCCTCTCCACCATGCTCTTTCCCAACCTCCACATCACCGAGGTTGTGACATACCCTCCCATTCCTACCCAACCCCTATACACACACCCTCCCCCACACCAGGGTCATTTGTCAATGGTGGGTCCAGATATTCCCTCCAACCCTGCTCCCTAATAACTCCAATAAACAGCATTAAAATAGAAACTAAAATCATTTAAGGCTAGGCCACCCCAATCCCCATCCCGCTACAAATGGCCACTAAACAGCCAGAGACCAAACAGTCATGCCACTTAAATACACACACTCTGTGCACACCTGGTGGATGAGGTTTTCAGCCTTTGTCATGAACATTCAAACTGGAGAGCTCCCCTATCAGTTAGATTATTTTAAATAAAATGAAGGAGTTGGGTTTGCATCCATAGCTAAAGGTTATCTTTACTTCCACATAATGGAATATCCACAGCAGCTGTCTTACCACTTCAAGAGCATTTCTGCATTAGGAAAACAAATCAGCCATTTAGCCTGAACAACTGTTCACATGTTTGCTAAAAGAACTACAGAGTCCATTTGTTCTCATGCTTATCAGTTTGCGTCTCTGTAGAGGTGTGTCCTCAGCATGATTTAAAGTTCTGCTTCTTAGTACTGTTTCAATTGTGGATAAATAGATTCGAACACTGATGGTTTACAGATTGTTTTGTGCTTCAGCAAGCTATTAAAGTGCTTTGACCACAGTTATTTTTAATTCCAAATTGTTACTGTCATGTTATATTTCCTAAGCCATATATTGAAACAGACTACAGTTTGGAATTTTGGAAGTGTGCATAGCCCTAAAATTCCTAGGTAAAATAACCATTATCTTCATGGAAATAGTTAAAGGAAGAGAGTCTATGCTTTAAATTGATCACTAAAAGGGATCAATGTAACTTTACCCAGGATACAAGAGGGTCTCTTGACCACTACCTCTCTCTTTCTCAAAAGTAGAGGAAATTTGTTGCTGGTGCAAATGAGGTCCTATAGGAAAACCTACAAACAGCCAACCTTGAGAAAGCTGAAACTGATGTATACGTCCTGTACAGTTATACGAATTACAGATTCTAGTATTTAGAGATAGGTGGGAATGCCCTATATTTACACATCAGTTGGAAGAATTTTGCACAACACTGCTGATAGCTTGGGTAAGTGCAGGTTTTCCAAAACTATTACATAAGGTAACTAATTGTGAATAAGTCCTTCACAGCTAAAAATTTAAATTCCAGTAGTAGTTCTCTATATAAGTGGACAAGATCTGCGGCTGGGTAGGTGGAGTTTTCCTGCCTTTTTTACACCACTGCTCTCACTGATGCTACACCCTTCTAGTGCTCTGTAGGCAGCAGTTGCCTGAAACAGGATTAGGTGGTGGAGAATTGTAGCCTGATGACTGTGAAAGATTCGTTGGACTCAGATGGAAGCAAACAGGGGGAAATGCTCAATGCCTTCTGAGGCTAGTGCATCTGATGTGCCTGTGTGCACGGCCAAGGAACTCAAAGGAGAAATTTGCTGAGCCAGCCAGAGTACCTCGGGTGCTGAACATCTGCTCCTATGTTCTTCTAAAAGAAAATTATCACCCTTAGTTATTTGTTCTCTGGTGAAATTGCTGATAGTCACGTATCATTGGCTCTACTATGCATTATTATTTTAATTACACTTATTTTAGACTCTAGCAGACCAACCTATATAAATCTGTGTCATGTTTTATTGTTGTTGTAAATTTCTAAGTGTTGGGCTATAAACCCTTTCTCGGCTATTGGTGAGAATCTGTGGGGTGTCTGAAGCAATGCGGAACAAATGACAAAAGACAAACAAAGAACAAAACAGAAAGTCCCAAACAAACCTTGTTAGCCTGATTGACTTGCATCAGGAATAAAAAGGGGAATACAATGCACTTTTGGATTTTAATCATTACCACTGGAATTTGGCATGATGTTGTATATATTGAAGCCAGAGAAATGAGAAAACTCAAAGACACAAGTGAGCAATAACTCTGCTTAAGACTAGAGATAAAGTTCATTTAAATTTGCATACTCAAATTAGTAAAACTCACTTAAAATGTTAGCACCCTTATGACTTACTGCCTGTGAAATTGTGCAGAACAAAATAAATGTCACTTCTGAATCAACAATGTCCCTTCCAATTTGCATTTGTGCCTCTTAAGAGGCCATTTATGTTGAAATATTGAAATCTAATTTGTTATACATTCTACTCAGTTTGATGCATAGGCTTTGGTTTTAAAGGCTTTGCTCTCAAGGAAAAAAGCTTATGTGGGTGCATAGTTTGTCCTGACATAACTGTTGATTGGATTTGTTACCATAAAAGTACCATCTGTATTGCGTATTATATAACCTTTAATATGACACCATGGTTTTAGGATATAATCCTACGGTTGGGATGAGCAGGCAAGAGAAATAGGCCCTAAAGAAAGAACTATAATTATAAGACCGAATAGTATAGCACTCTCTGAGTGATGTGCCTGTTTATTTGTAACTGACTGTGCAATCGAAATGACTCCCCAAACATTCTTTTTAACAAATGTAGCATTTAAAACTGACTTTTTCGATGCAAAATACAGATGGTATATAATTCTGGGTATTATTTGTTGCTTTTTTACTTAAAAAACAAAATGATGTTATGCTCCTTAACAAAGAAATGGTACTTGCCTTGACTATTTCAGGTTCCTACATCCCTGACTCTGAATTGTTGTCTGATCAGGGGCATAGCAAGATTGTGGAGGGCCTGGGCTCGGATCCCAATTATGGGCCTCCTAAGGGGGATAGACAGCTCCCCTGACTGTGGCTACAGGTGGGGTGGTGGTGGTGCAGAGTGAGGATGATCTCAGATCCTGCTGGGGCTGCTTAGATTCTTGCTCTCCTAGTCTGTGGGTAAAGGGTAAAGGCTTGAGACTTCTTCCTTCTCCTGCTTCGATAACTGACCTGTGCATCTCTTACATTGGGACACTCACTAAGAGTATGAACAGCATGCTTTCTAATTCAGAACTAGGGAGTGGTGTGTGGCCTGTTGGGAGTTGTAGTTCTGCCTCACTCATTGCCAGCCCCCACTGTGTACAGCAAACTACATCTCTCAGCATGTCGTTTATCTCCAGGCAAGGCTCAAACAGACATGTGCTTCTTTCAGTGAATATTGGAGCCTGGCTACCTGATATTGCAGAGTTATGTGTGGGGAAGGGAAGATAGAGAAAAGATATCTTCCAAGTCCTTCTGGGGCCCCTCAGCATCCAGGGCCCAGGCGCAAGAGCGCCCCCTTGCACCATGGTCCCTATGCCACTGTGTCTGATACACTATGCACCAGCAACAATAAGTTTTTACTGAAAGATTTGTTAAAGTCCAGACAAAACAGCTGTAAAGTATGTAACAAAGCTGGGTTCTTTCAATAATCATAAAATGCTGGCTCCTGAAGTCTTTGCATGGCTTTGAGATAAGCAAAGTTCCACCGTCCCCCTGGACCCCTATCCTCCTTTCTCCCAGACTTTGAATCTTGGCTTACCTTCTTCTTCTCTGATGATGCCCCCACTCTCATTCTTGGAGACTTCAACATCCATGTTGACGCAGCTTCCCAGCCCTCTATCTCCCGCTTTCTCTCCCTAACCTTCTCCTTTGATCTCCGCCTCTGAACCGATTCCCCCATCCACACCAATGGCCACTCTCTTGACCTCATCTTCTCCAGAAACTGTCCTGTTGCCGACCTCTCCTTTGACCTTTGTCCCTCGTCCAACCATCACCTTGCTTCCTTCAACCTCTCCCACCAACGCCCATCTTCTTCCCCAGTGTCATGCCCCTTCCGTGATCTGCAGGGTATTACCCCTTTAGATTTTGCTTCCTCCCTCTCCCCCCTCCTCCCTCCTGTCTTCTCCTCCTCCTCCTCCCCTGACACTGCCATCTCTTCCCTTAATGCCTCTCTCACCATGACCCTCGACTCTCTTGCCCCCCTCTCCTCCCGCCCTGTTCCACCCCAAAAAACCCATCCCTGGCTCACCCCTACTATCTGCTACCTCTGCTCCTGCACCCGGGCTGCTGAATGCCTCTGGTGCAAATCCTGCTCCCACCCTGACTTCCTCCACTTTAAGTTTTCTCTCTCCTCCATCTCTTCCGCTATCTCCCTGGCGAGGCATCACTACTATGCCTCCCGGGTTGAATCCTACTCTTGTGACCCTCGCCGCCTCTTCTTCACCTTTGACTCCCTTCTCAAGCCCCCCTGCCCCCCTCCACCCTCTTCCCTCTCTGCTCAGGATCTCACATCAGTCTTCACCTCAAAGATTGACAAGATCCGCCAGGACATTGCTTCCCACCCATCTCCTCTCCCTGCTCCCTCTCTGCCCCCTCCCCCCCACTCTTCTCTCTTCCTTCTCTCCCACCTCCCTTGAGGAAATCTCCCTGCTCCTTTCTTCCACCTGCCCTCTTGACCCAATCCCCTCCTGCCTCCTCACCTCCATTGCTCCCACTGTTGCTCCCCCCTTCTACATGTCATTAATCTCTCCCTCTCCACTGACTCCTTCCCCTCCGCCTTCAAGCATGCCACTGTCTCTCCCATTCTCAAAAAGTCCACCCTTGACCCCTCTGACCCCTCTAGTTACTGGCCGGTCTCCCTCCTACCCTTCGCCTCTAAGCTTCTGGAATGTGTTGTCTACTCCTGCTGTCTGGAACTCCTCTCTGCCAACTCCTCCCTGGACCCTCTCCAATCTGGCTTCTGCCCCCTTCACTCCACTGAAACTGCCCTTGCCAAGATTACCAGTGATCTACTTGTCTCTAAATCTAAGCACCTGTATTCCATTCTTGTCCTCCTTGACCTCTCCACTGCCTTTGACACTGTCGACCACTCACTCCTACTGGACTCTCTTCACTCCCTGGGCTTCTGCGGCTCTGTCCTTGACTGGTTCTCCTCCTACCTCTCTGACTGCTCCTTCAATGTGTCTCTTCCCAATTCCAGCTCCTCCTCCCTCCCCCTCTCAGTAGGGATTCCCCAAAGCTCTGTCCTGGGCCCTCTCCTCTTCTCTACCCTGTCCCTGGGCAAACTCATTGTCTCCCCTGGCTTCCAATATCACCTTACGCTGACGACACTCAACTCTCTCTCTCCACCCCCTCTCTTTCCCCTTCTGTCTAAGCTCGCCTCATCAGCTGTCTCTCTGATATCTCCGCCTAGATGTCCCAACACCAGCTCAAGCTCAACATGGCTAAGACTGAACGCCTTATCTTTCCTCCCTTCCCTTCCTCCCCCTCTTCTCTATCAATCCTTATTGATAGTGTCACCATCTGTCCTGTTCCCCAAGCCCGTGGTTTGGGCTTCATCTTCAATACTCACCTCTCCTTTAAACCTTACATCAACTCTGTTGCCAAGTCCTGTTGCTTTGCCCTCTATAACATTGCTCGGATTTGCCCCTTTCTCTCTGTCTCCTCAGTCAAAACCCTTGTTCATGCTATGGTCATCTCCTTCCTTGACTACTGCAACCTCCTCCTTGCTGGTCTCCCCTGCTCTCATCTGTCCCCCCTTATCTTTATCCAAAACTCCGCAGCTAGGGTCATCCACTTGGCCCGTCGTTTCGACCATGTGCAGCCTCTCCTCTCCTCACTTCACTGGCTGCCCCTCCCCCCAACGTATCCTTCAAAAACTCCTGGTATTTACTTACAAAGCACTTCACAGCCTGGCTCCCCCTTACCTCTCAGCCCTTATCTCCTTACACACTCCTGTATGCACTCTCCACTCCTCCTCTGCCCCTCCTTCGCTCTCCCTCATCTCCCCTGCTCCCCTAACTGCCTTCTTCCCTTCTCCCTCACTGCCCCCCAGGCCTGGAACTCACTCCCTGCCCACATCCACCTTGCCCCCTCCCTCCGCTCCTTCAAATGCCTCCTCAAAACCCACCTCTTCCTCGCTGCCTTTCCCGACACTTGCTAGAACTTTCCTCTCAACATTTACTGTCTGCCCTCCCCCTGACTCCTCCCTAACTGCAGCCAAGCCAAGCACGTGCACCTGAGAGTTCGCATCCGCTTGACTGTTCTATCCCTTGTTTCTCCCTATGTCCCCTCTCCTCGTCCCCCCGTCCGAGTCTTTTAGATTGTAAGCCATAGGCAGGGACCGCGTCCATCTCATTGTTCTGTAAAGTACCAGGTACACAGCTGGTGCTATACAAGTGCTTATTATAATAATAATAATAATAAAAAAAGTTAGGAAGTCAGTGAATACAGAATTTAGCATTTAAGACAGAGGATTTTAACATTTAAGACAGAGGAATAGAATTGATGATAAAACATTTTCTTTATGTGATTAAAAGCAAATCACTGCCAGAGATCAGTAAAAAGCAATGGACACCATCCAGAAATCACTGACAATCTTTTAAGTCCCACTGAAGTCAATGGAGTTTATAAGTGCCAAAGCAAGTTCAGGACTGTGTTCAAACTTCCCTTTTCTTCTCTTTGTAAGGCCAGTTAAATGAAACTAAGTAGTAAAAGGAAAGCTCACTGGATTTCTACAATGCCTCTTTAAACAAATTGAAATATTTATTTATTTATTTTCAGTACTTAATATTCCGCCCCATCCTGCCTGTGGCTGCTCGAGGCAACTTACAAAGATAAAAAAGATAAAATCACAATAATAAAATCCATAACAAATTAAAACAAACAGTCTCAAGAAAAAGCCCCCCTAAACCCCCGTCTCTCAGATTGTAAGCCCTAGGGCAGGGACCATTTCTATTCAATTACTTTGTAAAGCGCCAGATACATTGCTTGCGCTATATAAATATTTGCTAATAATAATAATAATTAATAACCCACACACTACCCTTCCCCCTCACCAAATGCCTGCTGAAACAGCCAGGTGTTATACTGTCTTTGAAAGGAGGGAAGATCTGGAGACAAACGAACCTTCACTGGGAGGGAGTTCCACAGTGGTGGGGTGACCACCAAAAATGCCCTTTCCATCACCACCACCTGAGAAACTCAGGGGACCTCATTGAGAGCGCTCCCAGCTGACCGCAGGAGTTGATCCAGGACCTGGGTGGTGAGGTGGTCCTATACGTATGTGGGACCCAGACCATATAGGACTTTATAGGTAAGAACCAAGACCTTGAATCGGTCCCGGAAGACTATAGGCAGCCAGTGCAGTGAATTAAGCACAAGTGTTATATGCTCATCACGGCGTCCCGTCTCTGGTGAGCTGCCTCATTCTGCATGAGCTAAAGCCTCTGAACGGTCACCATGGGTAACCCTACATAGAGCACGTTACAGTAGTCCAGTCATGAGGTGATGAAGACATGGGTGATAGTGGCAAGGTTGGAGTCCGAGATGTACGGTCGAAGTCACCGCACCAGATGTAATTGGCAAAATGTGCTCCTCATCACAGTTGCCACCTGAACATCCAAGCAGAGCTGTGAATCGCGGAGCACCCCCAGACTACAAACCTGAGGGACCAAGGAGGGGTGAACCCCATCAATGGTGGGGTTTCCCCCAACCCCACCCCCCAACATCATCTGTGTCAGGATTCAGTTTCAGTCAGCTCACCCTCGTCCAGTCCCACAGAGCTACCAAACGCTGAGAAAGCACTGAGACTGCTGGGCCTGGGTCAGCTGAAAACAAGAGGTAAAGTTGGATGCCATCAGTATATTGATGACGCCAAACACCAAAATCCCTCACGACCTCACCCAAAGGCTGCATAAACACGTTGAACAGGAGAAGGGATAGAATAGAATCTTGCGGGACTCCACATTTGACATGCCAGGGGGGACGAGGAACAGTCTCTCAGAACACCGGCTGAGTTCTACCAGCCAGGAATGAGCGGAACCATTCAAGAACAGTTCTGCCCACCATGGCATGATCCCGCAAGCGAGTCACCAGCATCTCATGGTCAATGGTATCAAAGGCAGCTGATAGATCAAACAAAATCAATAGAGCCAGCCAATCCTGGTCCAACTCATGGTGAAGGTCATCGACCAATGCCACAAGTGCAGTCCCAGTGCCATAATCTTGATGAAAGCCGGAATGTGAGGATCCAAAAAACTGATGCAGTCCAGGTGTTCCTCAAGCTGCTGAGCCACCACATGTTGAATAACCTTCCTTAAAATGGGAAGGTTAGAGACTGGCCAATAGCTAGCAAGGGAGTCAACATCAAGGGACGGCTTCTTTAGCAGAGGCCACAGCACAGCATCCTTGAGACACGAACTCTGCTCTCCTGAAGGGAGGCATTGAACACCCCTGCCAACAACGGCCCCAATGTCTCCCAGCTGGCCTTGACCAGCCAGGATGGGCATGAATCTAGTTCACAAGATGTGACTCTTAACTGCCCCAAGCACATCCTCTGCATCAGCAGATGACACCAACTGAAATTGATCCCACAAAACTGAACAAGACGGGGCATCCATAACCTCCGGCATATGTAGACATATGAAATATTTACCCATATCTAAACACTTACATGACTGTACTCAGCTTAATATTGACCATGAGATGTTGGTGATGCGCCTGCGGGACAGTGCAGGGGTGGGCAGGATCGTTCTTGAATGGTTCCGCTCATTCCTGACCGGGAGAACTCAGCAGGTGGTACTCGGTGACTGTTTTTCATCATGCCGAGACCTCTCGCGTGGGGTCCTGCAGGATTCTGTCTTGTCCCTTCTCCTGTTCAACGTGTATATGAAGCAGCTCTGTGAGGTGATCAGGAGGTTCAGGGTTCGGTGTCATCAGTATGCGGATGACACCCAACTGTACCTCTCATTTTCAACCGACCCAGGCCCAGCTGTCTCGGTGCTTACCCGGTGTTTGGCAGCTGTGGGGGATTGGATGAGGACTAATTGACTGTGACTGAATCCTGACAAGATGGAGGTGATGTTAGTGGGTAAGTCAGTGGATCTGATGGCTCCCTCGATTGATGGGATCTGTCCGCTGCTGACTTCCCAGGTGCAGAACCTGGGGGTGCTCCTCGATGCACAGCTCCACCTGGATCTCCAGGTGGAGGTTGTGGCAAAGAGTGCCTTCTGCCAGTTACATCTGGTGTGGTAGTTTCAGCCGCTGATTTCGGTTCCAGACCTGGCCACGATCATCCATGCTTTTATTACCTCTTGGTTAGACTACTGTAATGCGCTGTACACTGGGCTACGTATGATAACAGCTTGGAAGCTGCAGCTGGTGCAGAATGCGGCAGTCCGGCTCTTGGTGGGGCTGGGTCACTGGAAGCACATTACACCAGTGCTCCAATTTCTGCACTGGGTGCCTATAGTCTTCAGGGCTCGATTCAAAGTGTTGGTCTTGTTGACCTATAAAGTCCTACACGGCTTGGGCCCTGCCTACTTGCGAGATCGCCTCACTCCCTGGGTTCTAGACCGGTCCCTGCGGTCATCCAGGGGCGCCTTGTTGGAGGTCCCTCAGGTTTCCTGGGGGGCCACACAGGATAGGGCGTTCTCGGTGGCCGCGCCTCTGGAATTCCCTCCCAGTGGGGGCCCATCTGGCCCCAGACCTCCCTACTTTTCATAGGAATTGTAAGACCTGGCTGTTCCATCAGGCATTTGGCGAGGGAGAGGGGTGATGGGTTGGGTGGGGGATTGGGGAGGGTGTGGTGGGGTTTTGTGTTTTTTATTATTGTTATTAAATTATTTTCAATAATCTTATTGTATTTTTATATATTTATTGTTGTTAGCCGCTCCGGGCTGTCTATGGCAGGAGGGGGCGGGATACAAATTTTCTAAATAAATAATAAATAAATAAATAAATGAAATGTGTGAAACTTCACTCAGTCCTACATAGCTGAGAGTCTGCCACCTCCTCTGTGCTCCATCTCAATCTTCTGTACCGTCAGCCAGGAATAACCTCTTGCTAATTCCACCATTGCATCAAGGGTAAAAACAGACATGTAGGCAGTGCCTTGGCTATTGGATCGTGGGAAACAGCGACAACCACCACTAAACAAACATGCTTGCCACAGGGAGAGCCATTCCACTGCCTGCACAACCTGGGTAGGGGGAAGCCTGCAACAGACTTGCAAATGGACAGACCTGCCCCTGCCCCTCTCCTGCTATGATGGGCAGCCATGGTGCCTGGTCATGGCAGTCCCCAACTTGCGGCGGGGCCAAACAGATGCACTGGTCCACTGTGGCCCCTGTTGGCCTGTGTGGGTAGCCCCTGTTGTGGAATGGGCTCCCAGGATTTTTGGGAGGACCCATTCTGGGCCAACCACCTACTCCCTCCCTGGGACCATCACAGGTCAATGTGTGGTGTTGCGGGACCACACGTATGGTGAGTCCAAGACCACGGTGAGCCACAGTGTGCCCGTGTCATTTATTATTTACCCCAAGACTATGGCAAAGGCCAAAGAGGTATTATGAGTGCCAGTACTTAATTTATAAAAAATGAATTGCCAGGGCCCAAGCCTACCCCAGAAGCCACACCCACTACCCCAGAGCTTGTCAGAGTAGGGAAATGAACACTTCTCTAGCTAGCAACCTAGCCTCTGAACCAACCAGGAGTCCTTGTGATTTAATGTATGTGATGTTCAGCACAGGAGATGGGGAAGAAATTCCAGAAAAATCATTAATGAAAGTCAAATAAACCATTTCAGTTTTTTCCTGACTTTCTAACCCTGAAATAGCCAA
>QEPC01015185.1:177200-204511 GCA_003113815.1 Sphenodon punctatus
GTCTCAGATCCAGGCTGTTACTAAATCCTGTTGCTCCGCTCTGTATAGTATTACTAAAATCTAGCCCTGCCTTGCTGCTTCATGAGTGGAATTGTGTCCTCTTCCCCCTCACTCAGAATCTAGTTATCTATAACCATGTGAAGCACATGCACCTCCAACTTCTCAACCTCACGAATGTGCTCTTTTCTCTGCTGACGTCACTTCCCCCCACCCCCTTGCAACTATGCCAGGCTATGAACAAATTAGCCTTATTAAAAGGTAAGAACTAAAGGAGCAGCTGGTGCTAGAAAACTATCTCATGCATAACACAGCAAGAGTCTGGGTTCCCAAGCCCTTCCACCCCATTCACGGTTCTTTGGGAAAGGCTAAGTTCTTAGATTGCCAGTTGTCTCTTCTTTGACCTCAGCCTACTCCAGGAAGGCCATTCCTTGAAGGCTGCTGCTTCTCTCTGACACTGTTATCCCCAGTCACCCCTCACTAATCTTCACCTCAACCTCAGCCAGGGAGACCATCCCTCAAAGGCGGCTGCTGCTGCTCTCCAGTGCCATCCTCAGGAGACAATAGGACCCCACCTCTTGATCCAGTGAGTGATTTCAGCAAGGGGGTGCATCAGAGGAACTTATTAGCCCTGGTCATCCCACACTGGCTGCTCTCTCTGGTGTTATCTTCAGGGACCCTTGGAGCCTCCTGATCCTACCAAGTGATTTCAGCTGTGCATAGAATTAGAAGCCCCTGAGTACTAACTGAAGTGGGTATTCTCCACTATCAGCACTCCAGGGAATCTCTTGTGGCCTCAAAGATGTGTCAGCAACATTAGCAGAGTATGTAGATCCCTTTCCTTAGTACACTTCCATTTGCATAGAGGCTGGGAGCAATTCCTTCCAACAGCTTTCCAGGGTATGGTGACTTCCACTCAAACCCACTCCAGTGTCTTTCTAGGACCACTGTTGTTGTAGGGGCAACTATTGCACCCAAGGAACTAAATTCCTAGTGTCCAGGGGCTGTAGATCATCCTTTACTTGTTCCCCAGTTGCCCCCATCATGTATCTGTGAAACATGCATGCAATTTAGGCATGCATGCAAATGATGTATATCCATTAAGTACATAGATTCCTCTTTCAAAGTGCTGCCTAAAACCCTGGGGCTACATTTGATAGACATTCTTAAGGGATTGTGATAAATGCTGGTCTATCACATCTGGTGATATCACATCTGTTCAAGGAAGAACAGATGCTGGTCCTTTAAGGATACCCCACGCCCACCCACTTCTTAGGGCTAGGAGTGTAGCAGGCTGCTAGGAGGGTAGTTGGCTCCAGACAATCTGCCACAGGCTGCGGGAGCAGTAGGATCACTTGAAAGACAGGCTTGTACAGGGAGCTGTCCTTAGTACTTGGAGGAGGCGGCTATAACATAGCAACAGTCGGGTTAATTCCCTCTAAAGGGTGAAGAAAGAGGCTCCGGGGAGGCAACTGCAAGATACCATTGTCTGGCTATTTAGAGCAATGGCTTCTAATTTTTCTCCCCTATGTGATGATTCTTTGAGATCTAAATATAGTCCTGTGGCCTCAAGCAACAACAAAAACATGCAAAATATATCATATATCAATTGGACTGTGATGCTATCTCCTCATAATGTACGGTCACAACCTATAGTTTGAGAAGGTCTGCTTTAAAGCACAGGCCAAATACCAAGTGACTGAGTTTAGGAAGAAATATTGTCTTTAGTTATGTTCTTACATAGTTGTTCAGTGGGAGGATTTTAAACTTTCCTCTGAAACATCCAGTAGTGGCCATTGCTAATAACTGGAGACCTGACAAGGTGGTTCACTGCAGCGCATTCAGTATATCACTTTTTAAATGTCTAACCTAGGGCACAAGGTAGCTGTTCCAAGTAGAGCCTATTTTATTTTATGTTTTTAGTTATTTGTAAAATGATATTTTGATAAAATCAATGTGTGTTCTCTCCAATAATAATATCATAGCCAGTTGGTAGGGTAATGGATTTGGACATACAGCACCAGGGTTCAAATCTCATCCTAACCATAGACTCACAGCATGGTCTTGGACGAGACTATTTCTCAGCCTTAGTTTCTCGTCTGTGAAATGGGAATAGTAATAACCTACCATGCATAATTGTTGTGACGATGAGGTAAATAAGGATTGTAAAGTACTTAAAAACTGAACGTCCCATATAACTGTTGAATAATAATTCTTAATGCCAATGTGCAAAGAGCGAGATCCAGAATAACACCACTGATATTTTCAGAGTTTTTGTAACTTTTGGTTTTACTTATACAGAACTCTGAATGTCCTAGGTCTTTGGCAGGCAAAGTCCCTTTGGAATTATGCTGGTGTAAGTCAGGGCAGATCTTGATCCCTGTGTTTTGAGATAAGTGATTCTACTGCATATATTCATTGTTTATCCTTTTTGCTATTCCTGTTCCATTTGTCACTGACATACTGTATTCGTTAAATTCTTGGAGTCTAGAATTGTATTGACATGAAGTGTACACCAGTGACTGACAACGGAATTTGGTCCAAGGAGAGTGGAGAGGGGAAAGAACAGCTATGCAGGCACAAGACAATGTAGCTATTTCTTGATCTTATAAGAAGTTGTTGCTATGAGGCACCCTGGCATCTGCTTTGTATATCTTATACAAAGGCAAGGACTACAGGGGCATAGCTATCATAATAGGGACAGGCAGTGCAATTGCACCGGGACCCATGAGCCGGGGAGTGGTGGGAGGGCGGCAACTCTCTGTGACTGCCAGTGCCTGTGCCTGTGCCCGGGCTTCTCATGTGCTGACCTGTCTCCCAGCACTCCTCCCTGTACTCTTCTTCAGGCTCCAGTCCTGGTGTTCGGCCCTCGCCCACCCTTTTCCCCACACCTTTCTCGAAGCTCCTGGTGCTCTGCTCCCCCACACTCTTCCCTCCCCAAGCATGGATCCCAGTGCATTCCCTCCCTGCACCCCAAACCTGGGTCCTGGTGATCCCCCTTCCCCTGGGTTCCCAGCACTTTCTCTTCCTCCCTTGGCAAATGTAGTGCCCCCACCAAAATCCCCATGCATTCTCAACCCCCCTGGTGCCACACACCTCCCATCTCTCCATGTCTGGAAGGGGGGGGATTTCCATCTCCTGCATTGGGGATCATTGGAGACAGCTGTGCCACCAGGCAAGGATGGCAACCTAAGTGCCTGGTGGGTCGAAACTAAATATCTCAGTGCTAGTTTCAGACAAGTGAGAACCATACAGCCTGAACTGATCCAGATTGCTCTATCTGGTCCAGTTGTGTAAAATGGCAAGTAATTGGGAATTTGGCACTTGTTCCTCTTGGGCCTATGATGATAGCTTGTCTTCTTGACACACATTCCCATGTAACTGAGAAAGCAAGAACAACATGAAATGTTATGCAACGCCTAAGATTCCCATTTAATTTTATTCATAAGTTCCATACGGGCTTGCACATCCACTATTCTCCTCCAAATTAATTATTAACGCTGTAGGGAATATATTTCTCTGAGCATCCTCCTCCTCGGTTGTTATTAATTGGGTCCGTACCACTTTTTCTTCACTGGAGAAACATCTAATTGGGCCCCATAAGGTGAATTCTTGATATTTTTTGCTCCCCGAATATTCAATGAGCACTAAACCCTCCAGAGCAATGGTGGGTAGATCAGAAAAACAGATTCTTTCATATATGTGAAGGCAGATCATTGGTTCTCTTCTTGAACCAATATACCTCTCCCTCAGCTGCATAATTGGCAGGATACCCAGCTAACATGAAACAGACACACACATGCCAATTCTCATAATGACCTACTTCCTTAAATGAGCTAAACCTTGGCATAGTCAAAAATTAACTTTGAGGGTGTATGAGTTTTTACTGAAAGAAGAGAATTCTATACAGAAAATTCTAGATCCATAAATGATTGTTATAAAATGAAAAACTCATACATGTTTATTTCATGAGTTTGGAATTCTTACACTACTCATATATGTTCCAAACTATTTCCCTTGCAGACCCACAGATTCATGATTAATAATCTACAGAACCATCCAGCTAATGGTTAGTGCTCATTGAAGTAGATAAGCAAACTTCCTGTGGCTCTCTTTAAACAGATGCAAAAGTGTTTTATTAAAAAAAAAATTAAGTTAATCTATAGATGATATATTCCTTCATTTTCCAGTATCTTTTAAAAATGTCGCTGACAATTTGGTTTGTTTTAGATGATATTAGTAAAATATATTCTATAGCATAATGTGCAATAATGTATTTTAACCCTACTGCATGTCCGTGAAAAGAGCAACATTTGTTGCCTTGTGGGGTACACGTGTACAATGATGTAGATTCAGCAAACAATTACAATTTATTTCAAAACTAGTAATTTTAATTTTAAAAGTAACACAAAAAAGTTTAAACAACCTTAACTATGCTTTGGAAATCAATGTATTTGCAAACTGCCAGCAATTTTGAAAAATGCACCCCTGGAATTGTAGTCATTTACATTTCAAAAGAGATCATTTTAGACCATTGGAAGGAATCACAGTCATGATGACCTAAAGGCAAATGGAGTAGAAATATACCCCACAATACACACACAGCCAGGGGAATGACAATGTGGAAGACTGCGTCTGCAAGGGGATGGGTTTATGGGTGTGGCTACTGTTGTAACATATGCACATTGATTTGTGTGGCGAAGACTGTACAGCTGTGTGTGTGTGTGTCTGCAGGAGGATGGGTTTGTGTGTGTACTGTGACACATACTGGTTTCTGTTGTCACATAAAATAAAAATTGATTGGGGTCCATTTATTCCCATAGTAATATTACCAAGGGTACAAATGTACCCCATAGGGTGATATCTGTTGTGTTTGGGGTACAATAGTATCCTAGAGCCTCTTTTTGTTCACAGGAAAGAAACTGTTAAAGGTAACTAATTCTCTTTTAGGTATGTTGTGCCCCTGGGAGCAGGTGACAATGTCCTAAAAGGGCCAAGCTACAGAGCCACTGACTTATGAGTTATTGCAGTAGATAGTCACCAGGGGTACAAAAATACCCCAAAAGTTAAAGTATGTCAAATGGTGTTAACACTAGGGGTGTGCGTTTCATTTTTGTTATTATAATAACCAAAACAAAATATGGATTTCATCATCATCATCATCATCATCATCATCATCATCATCATCGTCAATTATTTAAAAATGAAATATAATAATGGGGGGGGGATCATTTTGTTGTGAATGAATAGGAAAAAACTTAAAAATACATTTTTGGCTGTAACCTTTCTGTTTTACATCTGATTTTCAAGAAACTTGGAAGTATTATACTCCCTATAGAGGGCATTCAGTGTGCTAAATTTTAGAGAGATTGGATAAAGGAATACAATTATATAAGCAGTTGAAATTCTTTATTTTACAAAATCTGCATAGACGTTCCTGGCTGTATTGTCTTTGACTCCCATATTATTTGAATGAAACTTGGCAATGTCTGTGATATTTCAGAAGGATTAGATAAAAGATTATTATGTGTCAAACAATTTACTTGTAAATGTATTACTGGCTGTAAAAACAATAATAATTGTCTATCCATTTTACATGAAATTTGGAAGGATTGTATCACAGTTCTTCAGGATCATCTTTGACAAACTGAAGTAAGAATTGATAAAGGGCCCAAATTTTATATGAAATTGAGGTTTCCCCCTTGAAGATTTTCGTTATTCAGGTAAATAGCACATGTAGTGCCATTCAGAGACAGGTATGGGCAGGGAGCTGTAGAAGGGAGGGGGAGCAGCCCAACAGACTGACAGACACATTCACTGACCAATTATTGCATGCTTCCACCTTTACAGGAGGAAAAATCGGTGTTGGCTTCACCGAGGACATAGAGGGTAGATATAGGTTGCTGTTCTTTGGACCTGCTCTTTGTCTGTGGTTAGTTTTGACTTTGGTCAGATCATTTTCTCATACTTTGGTGGCAGGCTTTGTGTGTGTGTTCGTGTGCGCGCACACACGTGCTAGAGCTCACTGCAAGAATTCAGCTAGCTACATAAATCCAATCCCCACGCACTCTGGGTGCTGCCCAACATCCTCCTGCCCCCTCCCGGGTTGTTCTCTGCAAGTTGACGGACACCCCCATGCACCTGGGGTGCCCGCCCAGACTGTAGCCTGTGCCAAACAGCAGAGATGAGAGATATCTCCTCTCACCAATTTGCTTGACATTTCAAAGACACCCTGGCTGGGACAGAGATGTGATTGCCTCCAGCCTCCTTTATTGCATGGTTCCAGCTTTCAAGGACCAATCCTGGGTGGCTCTGAAGTGGGCATAGAAGGGACATAACTGGGACATCAGGCATCAAAGCAAAGGGCAGGGGGAAGCATCCCAACAATCAGGAGACATGGTTCACACACCTAGGCTGGCTAATTGTCATCACAATCACATCCTGCAGCACTGTGACAGAGAACATAAGAGAATCCCTTATTGACTCTTTCCTAAGCAGATGCTTCCAACTTCCCAGTAACAAGTGTGGGAGAGGGGTTGTGGTGGTCACATCAGAAAATGATATATGTGGGAAATTTCTGCTGGCCAGTTGACATCACAAATACATCTTGTACCCATTGATGATCATAAGAGAATCCATGGCATAGGCTCATACTCTCCAGATTATATGCAGACTTATAACTTTGGGTCCCTTTATCATATCTTTCTTATGTTTGGCAGAGAATACCCTGAAGATTAGAACTACATTCCTGCCACCTTTCATGTAAACAGACTGGAATACAAATATGTTACAGCCAGAAATGCATTTATAAGTAAATTGCTTATAACATTGTGACCCTTTATGAAATACTCATGAAATTTGGAATACATGTTACCCTTGAGGAGTGGTATAATATTGCCAAGTTTCATCTAAATCAGATGTGACACAAAGTTGTTACATCCAGGAATATGTACACATAACTTTGTAAAATAACAATATATAAAATTGGATCCCTTTATCCAATCTTTCTGAAATGCAACTCACTTAATGCCCTCTGTTGGGGGTATAACCATGCTAATTATCATCCAAATTGGTTAAGAAATCCTGGGGATGCCCTAGGGTTGCTCCTCATGGCATCATGCCTGGAAAAGTGGAGCAAGCCTTGCAATGCCCAGGTAAACCCAGGGCAACAGGCAACCACAAGGCCAGGTCTCATTAGTTAGGTTCCTTCCCCCACAGTTCCAGCCTACCAGCGCCATAGAAGTGCGGCTCTCAGCTGACATCTGGTTGGGAGACGGGAACCCAGAGGTCCCCAGATGCTCTCAGGGGCACGATCTGTGCTCCCCTCTCCAGCCAGCTGTCATCTGAGAGGGGTGTGGTAGCACTGGCTCCTATAGAAAGGGGGGGTCACAGCCAGGGAAGGCTGTGTGATGCCCCTTTCCATGGTTGTTGCTCTCCTTTCCTGGCAGGAAAGGAAAACAGCGAACATGGAAAGCACGGTCATGGCCAGAGAAGAAACCTTCCCTGGCTATGAACCCCCTTTCCAATGGAGCCAGTGCTAGTGTGCTCCTCTCAGCTGACAGTTGACTGGGGGAGAGGAGGAAGGAAGGGAGGGATAGCGCTGTTCCTGAGCATCTTTGGCAGCTGCCACAAGCACATGAAATGTGAGCAGTTGGATGCCCATTTGATATGCTTCCCATGCTGTCCCTGCATAGTGTGGCTGCATGGGAGGGTCCTTGGAAGGGCAATGGAGCCTGGTGGGCTCCTGATCCATGTGTTAACGCCCCCTTGGGATGACACCATAGGTAGTGGCTCGGAGGCAAACATTTGGTGGCTGCTATTCACACTGGCAAATGAATCCGGGGCTAATGGAGAATAATGTGGGGCAACATCTCATTTGTTAACACTCAAAAGCACAGCATAAAACATGTATGTTACTTTTCTACTATTGGTTGCCTGTTGCTGAACACAGGTGCAATTTTGCGTGGGTGGCATAGCACATAAATAATTAGCATTCCTTTCAGTTATATTCACATGCAGAAGTAGGGACAGCTTTGAATGATAGGTAGATAGGCATAATGTAGTACAGAAGCTGAAAATATAATATTTGAGTTACCAATTAGCAATATATGACAACATGACATATGAAGACATAAAAGAAGGAAACACAATTGCCAGAGTTCAAGAGCGATGTTTCCTATGACTTATAAGGTCAGATCTTAATGTTATAAAATCAAATTTTATGAGTGTGGCTGTATCAATCATGGGGAATAGCACAAGAAATCTGCAACTCAATAAAATTTTAAAATCCTAGCCAAAACAAATTGACATTTGGCTAGCTAATCAAAGCCCAGTGAAGTGAATGTGAGCATTTTCACTGACTCCAGCAGGAGCTGGGACATGCCCATAACTCCTGACATTTTCTCCAGACATTTTGGGTAGATCTGTTCCTGGTAATGTGGAGCTCATTTTACTAGTACAAATGTGAAGTGTCGTAGAAGTGGAAAAGTTTTTTCTGTGACTCTACTAAGTTGTCATACGTTCAGTACAGGAACTGAAAATAGAATATTGTAATATCATGTAATTGACACAGAAGTCCACTTTATGTTGCATTATTTATGCTGTTTGCCTTTATAAATCAGAAAAGTAATTTCCAGGGTAAATTCAGACTATCTTACCAACTATGCAATTCATATTACAGACAAAGCTAGCCAGGGATTTTTTGATAATAAAATGTCTATTAAAATCAATTAGTTTTGTTTTAATTGAATTTTTCTAATTTTTTGGTAGAACAAAATCTGAAAACGAAAATCCCAAGACATTTCTGTTCTTACATTTCCTCCCACCATTCCTATTCCTTTTCTTTTCTCCCCCTCCCCCCTCAAATTGGGGCGGGGAAGGAAGAAGAAGAGGAGGGAGGGGATAGGAAAAAGGCCAGCAGTATATCTAAGTTTAAAAGAGGTTTGGACAAGTTTCTGGAAGATAGTTCCATTAGCAGCTATTAGCCAGATAGGATTGGGGAACAAAACCCTTTACTGTTGGGAGCCTGGGGATGAGCCACAGGGAATGGATAGCATGGTAACCTGTTGGGTGCCTCTCCCAGGCCCCCGTGACTGGCCACTGCCAGAGACAGGATGCTGGGCTCGATGGACCATTGGGGTGACAGTCAACCGTGGAGGGGGGTGAAAGCAGGTGAACGTCTGTTTGCTCGCATCCAGATGTTCACCTCAGTCAACCACCCACCGTGGTGACCCTAACCACGCTTTGTTCTCCCGCACCACGGCGGCAAACGAAGCGTGGTTAGGGGGAATTCGGAACTTGGTGAAGGAAAAGTCACGTCTGTTACCTTACCTTTACCGTGTTCTGGAGTCCTGGCGGCGGGTGGTGGCAGCGGCCAGATAGGCTGCTGTGCCTGTCTGTCTTGGCGAGGGCGGGCGGCCGGGGAGCGCAGGGGGCGGGGCCGTGCGGCAGCATGTTGCGCCGCGTAACCCCACCCCCTGCGGGTGTGTGTGCCACTTTAGACGTTAAGGGCGGGCGCTTTAACCACGGGGTGTGGGGTGCTTCGGACCACGACTGGGGGCAATGGGGTGCACGTCTGTTGGCGTGCCCCTTCACCCCCGGCCGTGGTCCGAACCACCCCATGGCCCATGGTGAAAGCGCCCGCCCGTAACGTCTGAAATCACCCTTATGGCACTTCTTATATTCTTAATAGAGGGGGTAGGGGTATAAAATGTATTTATTTTTTATTTTCATTTTTTTAAACAAATGGAGCCCCATATGTTTTAGTAACTAATGTTATGAAAATGAATGAATAAGTAAAAGACTGTCATTTGCTTTCATTCACTTTTGTTGAACAATAAAAAAGAAGAAATAAAATTTTAAAAACTGCATTCACAAATGGCTTCCCGGGCTGTTCTGTGCATGCAACCCTTTTAAAAATGGCACTGGCAGCATAGCTGCCATTTTTGAAAAGCACAGCCAGTCTGCTTGTGTGCAGACTGGCTGCCCTTTTCCAAAATGGTAGTGATGCTGCCAGTGCCCTTTTGGAAAAAGGTGTGCATACGCAGATTGGGCCTGGGCAGCTATTTTAATTTTAAGAGTAAAAAATGTGTGCCCTTTTGCAAAAGGGCACCAGTCACTTCACTGTCATTTTGGAAAAGGGCAGCCAGTCTGCACATGCACAGTAGCCACTTTGTGCATTCACGGTCTGGCTTCTCTTTTCCAATATGGCGGTGAGGCTTCCAGCACCATTTTGGAAAAAGCTGTGCATGCATCATGGCCGTTTTGCACATGCTAAGTTATATTTTATTAACAAAAGAAAAGAAAAATGAATGGGTTTTCTATGAAACCTTCCCAAAACGAATTGTTTTCATCAAACAAAACTGGGTGATTTCAGACATTGGGTGATTTCAGACGTTACGTGGTCAAAGGCCACCACAGTCAATCCCCTGTGGTGGCAGCGACCACGTAACGTCTGTTGGGGGAAACGGATGTTTCCCCCCAGATGTTACCATGGCAGGGAATCACATTCGCCGCGTGAGCAGCCGAAGCGACAGGGCCGGAGGTCGCCGTGCAGCGAATGTGATTCCCTGCCGTGGTGACCCCCACTGTCACGTCTGGACGGCGGCCACGGGTCAGAATCCCCGCAGGGATTCCGGCCCGTGGCCAAAGCGGGCGAGCGCTGCGGCGGCATTGGCCGCGGCGCCCGCCCGTCTCCCCAGAGGATGGGCAGCAGGGAGCGTGGAGGGGGCGAGGCCGTGCGGCCGCACATTGCACCGCGCGGCCCTGCCCCCTCCCCGATTCCCCGCCGGGATCCCCTGGCACGTCTGTTATGGCGTGATGGGGTCATCCCGGCGGGGAATTCAAAATTCATTTTGTGACGGGGCAAATCCGCCCCGTCATGTCTGAAATTCCCCTAAAATTCCCCACCACTGGTGTAAGGGATGAGAGGGGCTGCTCTGAGGTGAGGGATTAGAAATGCAGCACCATCGGTGTGGCTCAGCAGTTAAGCTTTTATTCTACTATACTGTTCACTAAAGCATTCCTCCCCATGCTGGCTCTAGTAGTCATGCCTTCCTCTCTCTATGGCTGTTTTTACATGAGCACAATTATCCTGGGATTAGTTGTAATTCCAGGATGACATCCTGGGATTGTCATCCAGGGATAAGACTTTCAGGGAAAAAGCACTGTGCTGAGATGGCAGTGTAAACCCTTATCCTGATATAAGAGTCACAAGGAGGACTGTGTCAGTCCCATTGTGCAGCGACCTCCCCGAGCATACGGTGCAGAACTGGCTCGGGGGGGGGGGGGGGGGNGTCCCCGACTGGGAATCATGTTGCTTGATTCCGGCCGGTGGTTGCCGTTCAGACGTTACTTTTTTTTGTTTCCCGCTGGGAATCTCTTTGACCACGCTTTCGGAGATGGTCCGGGTCAGAGGTCCGGAAGCATGGTTGATTTTGACTCCATGTGGGTATTGACTGTGGTGAACATCTGTCATCCCCGAAACAGACATTCAGGGTGCTTTGGCCCCACCGCGGGATTGACCGTGGTTCACTGTGGTTTTCTGTGATCTCGTAACATCTGAAAATACCCACTGAAAGCAAATGGGATGCCTTCTGCAAGCCCCTAGAAGGGGTAGATCATTTCCCTTATAATCTGTTTTTTCTAGAAGACATCCTTTGGGTTTTGCCTTTGTAAAAGCCTGTTTTAAAGTTTGTGGTGTTGAAAGGAATCTAGGGCTGCACAGCACTGCTGGCTGTCAATAATTGTGATGTATTAAAAAATAGCATTCACAGTTGCTGGAGGCCTTTGTGAAAGACTGAATCTTTTTTTAAAATTCACAGGAGATGTGTGCGACTCCAACCCATGTGAAAATGGTGGTATCTGTTTATCAGGGTTGGATGACTACTTCTATTCTTGTGAGTGTCCTGATGGCTTCACAAACCCCAACTGTTCTAGTGTTGTGGAGGTTGGTAAGTGCAAACATAAAAACAGCAATAATTGTCTTAAGTGTCCCATTAGTCTGTAATTGTTCAAAGAGTGATGTGTTTTTTGTATTTTTTGTAGTGCTGAAGTCATTGTCTGGTTCCCTGTTAGTGCTTTACTCTTTGTTCTAATGTTTCTGCTATTGGAATTCATATTATCTTTGAGTGTGTTTGTCTCTGTATTGCTAAAATTAACTCTGTATTGCTAGTTACTTGGTATTTTTAAAAGGTAGTGTTTTTCTTCAAGAGGCAGCATTACAGTGTGCCAAATGTTTGACCTGCCTGAGAGACCACAATAACCCAATACTTTCTAATATGGATCTGATAATATCAGTGATTTTGATTTTGTAAATGATGACTGCGTAGGTGACTTGATTGATTGGCGTGGCCAAGTAGGGGTGTGTGGGGACTAGGGGGGTTTCCTGGAAGGGGAGGGGGATGTCCGCTGGAGGTAAGGAGACTTCACCCAAAAAGATGTCCCTCAGGATCAAATATGGAAGGGATACCTTCCCAGCCTGGATCATAATAGGGAGGTGAAGTGCAATGCCTCTTCCACACCAGGGAATGTACCAAGCACCAACACACACACCAGACCATCTCCTACACCGGACCCATGGCCCAGGGCAGGGGACTGCACGAGGTGTGGGGGAGGGACCCAGTCCAGGGGAACCCACGGGTAAGGGGGACAGATGGGACACGCAACCAGGGAGACTTCTCGGGCACCGAGGTGGGGGTATAGGGCTAGGACAGAAACAATTACACCGCCGTACTCAAACAATGCTCTCTCACTCGCTCTCTTGCTCTCTCACACTCAGTCCTTTGCACGGATTCTGATACTTTCGCCACACATCAAAGGGTAGGGGGCCAGCTGCCAGTCTCTCAGGTGGAGGGCACTGATCACCAGCAAGGTGGAAACATTGGAGGGTTCCTTTTATCCCCTGTGCCATGCAGGGAATGCTGGCGCAGGTGCTCTGCGAACCAGGGCTGGTCAGTAGGGTGACTGCAGGGGTGGAGCTTGACGTGCTGAGCTTGGGCGGAGCGCATTGTACAGCGACGCCAGGATCCGCTGCCACTTGCACCTCTGGGAGCGGGGCTGGGAGTCCCTGTGATGCTTTGTGCGGTGCCGCGGCAGCAGGCTAGGCCGGCGGGGTTGCCTCAGGAGCACTGCTGCCGCACCCCGCCTTCAGGTGCCCCCAGGTGCGTCTCCACCACGAGACCCCAAAGCCCACCTTTCCCCAAGTCCTCAGACCCTGGAAGCCAGGTCTGACAGGGTGTGAAGGAGGCAACCCATTCATTTTGTTTTTGATTAAAAAACAAACAAAAAACCACTTTGTTTTTTGTGGGTTTCATAAACAAAATGTTCTTTTTTTCTTTTTTTTTTAAATTAAAAAATAATACTAAAACAAATCACTGTGCATGAGCAAAATGGCCACCCTTCCATTCAGCGTATGGAACAACCTTTTTGTTGGCACCATTTTGGAAAAGGGCAGTCAGTCTGCACATGCGCAGACTGACTTCTCTTTTCCAAAATGGCACTGACACCATTTTTTATTTTTAAATGAAAATGGATAGAAACAAATGACAGTTGTTTGCTTATTCATCTATTTTCATAATATTAGTTACGAACATGAACAGGACTCCATTCATTTTTGTAACTAATGGAAAATGTTATGGATGCACACCCCTATGCCCAAAGCTGAGTCTCAACTTAAAATTCTGTATATTGGGGATAACTTTACCAGACTATAGTTATATTAATAATGTATAACTGGCATATGAAAGATCATATGCCATCACACTCATTGAGTGTTCATTTTCTGTTTGCTACACAAAATCAGTTGGTTTATGCAATTATATAGAAATACTATTCTAATGGGCATAGTGATTACTCGTCCTAGGACAGAAGAGAGACATTTACATATCTGAATGGTTGGAAATACAAGTGGCATGCATCTAATATATCAGCTTTCATCTGCACATAAAAATATGACTACTGAAGCAGAAAAAAAGAAACAAGGAAGATATGGGAATTTGAAAGGAACATACTGCTACAAAACTCTAACAAATAATATTAATAATTCTCTAATAGTGAATCAGAATATTCCTAAATCTAGGCTGGAGGAAATTGAGCATATGACTTGCCTTGAAACACAAGCTGAAGGGAACAAACTCGGTATCTTGTATAATTATCAGTATCTTGTATAATTAAAGACACTATAAGCTATTTTATTTATTTATTTGTTTCTTTGTTTATTTATTTATTAACATTTTTATGCTTCCCTTCCCTTTGGTTCAGGGTGGCACACAAACAATAAAAAAAAGTAAAATACAAAACCAACCCCACAAAACCCCCAAACCTTCCTGCAACCCCCACACAACCCACCCAATGCCATCTTCACATTCCCCACATCCAACCTCCCCTCACACTCTTACCCCATACCCATAAAACCAAACCCTCATCGCCTACCCCTCCCTGCCAAATGCCTTTACAAACAGCAAGTTCTTACATTACCTTTGGAAGATGCTCAGGCTTAAACAATCCTCTGGGGGAAGGGAGTTTCATAGCATTGGGGCAGCAGCCAAGAACACCTCCCTGTAAGCCTACGTCATATGGAAAAGACTAACAGATGATACCTACCGAGAGGTGCTCACGGCCAATAGCAGGGGTCACAACTGGGCATGGAAGGACAGGCAGTTTCTCAGATAAGTGGGGTCTAGACCATTTATGGCTTTAAAGGTCAAAACCAGCACCTTGAATTGTGCCCATAAAGCTATAGAGAGCCAGTGCAGACTTCAGAACACCAGTGTAATGTGCTCCTGGCATCTCGCCCCCAAAAGGAGGTGAGCAGCCACATTCTGTGCCAGCTGCAGCTTCCAACAGTCATCAAGGACAGTCCCACGTAAAGTGTGGTGGAGTAATCTAGCCTTGAGGTGATGAAAGCGAGGCTGATGGTGGCCAGATCTGAATCAGAAAGAAAAGGTCACAGCCTCCTTACAAGATGGAGTTGGTAAAAAGTGCCCCTAGCCACCGCTGCAACCTGACATTCTAGGTATCCAGAAGCACTCCAAGGCTGAGAACCTGATCAACCAAAGGGAGCCAGACTTCATCAATAACAGGAATATCAATCCCCTCCAGGTCACAAGGCCAGCCAACCATTATCACCTCAGCCTTGTCTGGATTCACCTTCAATTGACTCCTCCTCATCCAATCCCCGACAGCAGCCAGACATCGGGTGAGCACCAAGACTTCAGGGCCTGGGTTGGATGAAAAGGAGAGGTAGAGCTGAGTGTCATCAGCATACTGATGGCACTTCAGTACAAACCTCTGAATGACCTCACCCAGCAGCCTCATATACATGTTGAACAAGAGGGGATACATAATAGAACCCAGAGGGACCCCACAGGGAAGGTCCCTAGAGGATGACGAGCAACCACCTTTCACCATTATCTGGGACCTCCTCGACAGGAAGGAGAGAAAAAACTCAAGGGCAATCCCATGCACCCCCGCCAGGACCTGCAGACATGTCAAAAACACATTGTGATCAACTGTATCAAAGACCACTGAAAGATTTAACAGGATCAACAGGCCAGAATTCTCTTTGTCAATTTCCAGGTGTAGGTCATCAACCAAGATCACAAGAGCAGTCTCCGTGTCATACCCAGGATGGAAGCCTGACTAAAATGGGTCCAGAAATCCAATGATATTGAGATGAGCCTGGAGCTGTTGAGCAACCACCCATTCAATAAACTTTTCTAAAAAGGGAAGGTTAGAGACAGGACGATAACTGGCCGGGGAGTCAGCGTTCAAAGATGACAGGGGCCAGACAACTCAGTTTTAAGTACATCTGACATCCTACCCTTCCAAAGGGAGGTGTTGACAACCCCAGCCAGCAGTGGTCACAACATCTCCCAGCTGACTTTCACCACTAAGGATGAGCAAGGATCTAGTTCACAACTGGTTGCCACACCACCTCAAGCACCTCCCTCACATTGGTGGGTGATACTGATTGAAACTGATCCAAATAAACAGGACAAGACTGAGCTTCCATAACTTCAATCTCTGATTCTGCTGGGAAAATGGCAGCACCCAAGTCGTGGTGAATATGAGCGATTTTGTCTGCAAAGCAGTTAATTAAAACATCACAGTAGGCATTAGATTACTCCATTTCTGGGCAGAAGCAGACCGGATAAATCAGGCTCTTCACCACCTGGATCAGTTCGACTGGAGCTAGTTAAAAATATCAGAGGGAAAAAAAGACAGAAGATGGAGGTGGGTAGGTCATGGTTAGAGCTGCAAGGAATACCTGAAAAAAAATGGGTATACCTGTTGAATTTCCAGTACTCGAATCGACCTGACATCAGGTACTGGCTGGTACCCAATTGCAACCCTATTTGGGTACACGATGTCCCGGAATGGTGACTTCCAGTCTCGGAACAACTACTTCCAGTACCGATTTTCATCTTTTTTTTTTATCAATTTACCGACTTCTGTCACCTAATTATTGATTTCCCATCTTGGGAAATAGACTTCCGGTCTCAAAAAATTGACTTCTGATCCCAATTTTTGTTTTGTATTTCCATCCCAATTTTTTTTAGTTTTCTGACCTGATATACCAGTTGCTAGTTGAAAAATTGAAAAATTGGTACCAAAAGTTACCAGGTTTTCGGGTATCCGGGTACCCAAAGGGTACCCAGTTAACCCATTGGGTAGCTAGCTGATGAAGTACCTGAAAATGCAGGTATTACCCATGGGTACTAATTTAAGTACTTGTTTCAGGTCTAGTCATGGGTGATATAGAAACAAGTAAACAGGCAGTCTTTTGGCCAGTAGGGAGAAGGAAAAGAGGAGGGTCCAAAGAAATGTGGGGAGGACAATAGAGAGAAATGAACAGATATGGAATGGGATCATCAGCATTAGAGAGAAGAGTTGTTGATCCAGCAGCATGGAGATGTTTCCTTGGAAACTCCCTATGCCGGAATGCATGAAGGATATTTAACAGCAGCAGTACTCTAGATAGGGTCCATTTTTCCTGCCAATAATAATGATACATGCCCTGTAAGCATTTAATTGAAAGAGAATGAAAGGACAAAAGGAGAGAAGGGAAAATATGCCTACAAAATCTAGTATAAGTAAACAATCTATGTTAAGTGTTACCAGTGTTGTATGCAAGAAAGAAGAAAGGAGAAGAGGTTACTGTGGGCAGTGTTTGCCCGTGTTGAGTCTTATCATCAGTGCTACTGATGGAAATGGAAGTGGTCTTATTGGGGTTTGGAATCCCTGCAGACTGTCATGTCACATGTGCTGTCCTTCTGTTGTTGTGTTTGAATGTTGAGCCTTATGCTAGTGTTTACACATCCTGTAACACATTACACAGTGAGTGAAAGCAGATGTGACAGTAGCCCATGTTAGTCCACGTTAGCTCACATTAGCTCGTGACTCACCTGCATATTTATTCAGTCCCTGCCAGATGTTCGTCTTCATCTACCCCAGGGCAAGCTACCAGCCACTATGGGATGTGTCAAGTGGCGGAGATTGGAGACACAGCCCAGACTAAGGCCTGGCCACCTGGGCTAAAGTGGGCTAGCAGTCTCCGTTCTGTCTGTTTTGTGCCCAAGTCCCCCATGAGGTGAGGTCAGTGAATCGGGCCCCTATGCTCACCTGGGCCCGCCAAACTGCTGTTTGTGGCGTCCTGGAGCTCCTCCAGGTCCCTGATCAGCTGTTCAGTGGTGCCAGATGAGTGCACTCCTCCAGGCCCCCCATCAGCTCTTTGGTGTGCTCATCCTGTCCACCAAGCATCCCAAGGTGTGCCCCCCATCCACTGTTTGGCAGGCTGGGTGCACACACCAAACAGCAGATGGGGGGACCAAGGAGTGTCCCCATCCCATCTGCTGTTTGACAGCAGGTCTTCCATGGGGACCGATCCTGATGAGCAGCAGGGGCCCAGGATTCCCATGTGGATAGGTCCTCGGGCCGACCTAGGTCATGGAGGGGTCTGTGCTGGCAGTGCTGACCACCTCGCTGCCATCACATCATGCACAAATGGTTGCAGATGACAGGTGTGGCCAAACCTCTCCCTGAAACCTGACCCTCCTAGGCCCCTTTTAACAAGGCCATGATCCACAAACCAGTGTGGTGTAGTTCCTACACCACAGTACCTGCACCGGGAGATAGGGGAGGCCCTTGTTCAAGTATTGCCTTAGCCAGAAACAACTGAATAAAAATAAACATATTTTGTCCATTATCTAATAAAAACATACAGTATTCAGTCTCAAATCTGCATACAAGTTTTCAAAAAGTGGTGCATAAAGTGTGGACACGTGGGATTCAGTTTTAAATTTCTAACAGAAATTAAAGCCAGCGAAAACTCTATGCAACTCCCTGCCATGGTACTCAAAGTGCTTTACATCAAAGAGTTTAGCACAACTTTTAATTCTCACGACAACCCTGTGAGGTAGGTTAGGCTGAGATCATATTTTGACTGGCCCAAGGTCACTCAGTGAGAAAGGTGTTAGATGTCTTTAGTCTTTTAAAACACGTTTTGCCCATATTTCCTTTACAGGTTTGAGATTAAGAATTGTTTTACTGGTAAAATTTAATGCTCTAATATTATTCACAGTTAGGGCTGTTTTGCACTAATTTTATGCCACTAATGAAAACAGTTATAACATTCTATTATGTTATGCTCTGAACTGAAGTTAGAGGCTCAGACTTATTAGAGTAAAGATGTAGGAGCACATTCTGCTTTTTCCATTAGGATAAGAAGTAGAACAAATGTTATCAAACCATGGGTGATCCAGAATGTGTGATGATCAAGGATACCAGGAGGTGGATCAAGGAGGTGGGGATGGTCCCATAATCTCAAACGATACATCATACACTTTGCATGTCTTGGTTTCTGACTGGGGTCTTGGGGTGGAATTGGAATTTTGATCCAGTTTTTGATTGTAAAAGGCCAGTTCACCTGTTCTGATTCAAAATCAGGACAATCAATATTTTGTCTGATTATGGTTGGAATTGAACAAAATGGCATGAATGAATGAATGACTGTGCATGTGTGAATTGGCCACGGGGGGTAATTTTTGCATGAGAAAAATGGCTGCAGTTCTTATCCAAAAAGGCAGAGGCAGTGTCACTGCCATTTTGGATAAGGGTCGCCAAACTGGTGGCCATTTTGCTCATGTACATTTTTTTTTTTTCTTCTGGTCAGGATTCCAATTGGAATTTATTTCTAATCTCCAGTCTCATGCTAGATAGGAGAATTCTAATTAAAAAAACAAAACAGCTATCCCGTTTTCATGGTAATTTCTGCAAACATGGAATAGCTGTTTTCATGGCCTTGGTCAAAAAGTTATAGTTAAGTCTTAAAGTGGGATCACACAGACAAAAAGCTTGGGAATTCCTGTAATAGAGGTTCACAGAATTGTAGTAAGAACTGGACGGGATCAGAGACATTACGCCTCCACATGACTCGGTACCAAAGAGGGATGCTGAGAGAGCATGCTCTCAGATTGCTGCCTGACTCTGGTACCGGGGCTCTCTTTGCTCGGGGTAGGTAATGAGCCAGTGGCAACAACAGTCATGTTGCACTAAACAAAAGGTATCTGCTCGAGAGATATCATAACGTGCTCTGCACACTGCACGTCCTAGTGGGCAGAGACAGTCATGCTTAAGAAAGGGACACTGTCCGTTCTCATTCAGAACTTGCAGTACCATCAAACATGATAGCTGTTTGTCCTGCTGTTTTCAAAGTAAATTCCAGTCCCACTGAAATCACTAGCAAAACTGTTGACTCCAGATAGGTGAGAATTTCACGAAAGGAAGGCAACAAACCTACATGTACAGTCAGTCAAGGGGGAATCTTCTGCCTACCCCTCACCCCCACCACTCTCTTTTCCACCCTTTCCCCCTAGGAGCATACCTCTTCTGAAACGGACAGAATTCAACCCACAGTTTAGCTTCTGACACCCTAAAATGGTTTGGGCAATTTGGAAAAGCTTATGGATTTATTGTGTTCTTGGCTAGTAGAAAATTACATTGTATATAACTGAGAGGAAGCCAATCTGGATGACTCAGATGAAGCATACAGTAATAATGCGCAGTGCAATTTATAGCTCCATATGAAATGGAGCTTCAGGCTCTGATCTTCAGAGCGCTCTACTGTGGAAGCCCTATTCACTTCACTGGGGCTTGAGCTAGCAGAGCATTTTGAGGTTTGAGCTAAGACATTTTTTTCTACAGAGTCCACATTTGATAGATTTTAAAAAAAAAATGTGATAAATGAAGGAGCTGGGAATTTGGAATAAGCATATTACATAGGAACAAACAATCTGAGTTTTCAATTTACAATCCAGAGGGTATGATTAGTCAATGCACTTTTTAAAAAAAATTCAAGTAGCTTTAGCTATTTATACTTTAGCTAGAAGATATTTGAGCAGTTGGCATTTAATACAGTTCAGTCCTTTGCAATTAGGCTACTTGTATGAAAGTAGAAAAAAAAAGAATCAGAACTGTGATTTCCCTCTTTTCTGTATATGGTATTACTATTACTTTAAATATTGTTGGAAAATGTATGAAATAGTGGCAAAAACAGACACTGCTGATTTTTTAGTCTGTATAATGGAATTTAACATCTTCTAGCAAAACCTCCTTGGGCATGATTCCCTGTTATTACCCTGCACTTACATCAGTGCATAAAGGGGTGTATAGTACTACTGCATACCTCGCAACAGTCCCTATATATAAGGGGCAATCTCTCTTTTGATGCCGAGTCCTACTGTCCCTCTTTCAGGGGGGGTGGTCAAAGTTCCTCTTTAAGGGGAGAGAAACAAAAAGACTAATATCTATGCCTCAGGCCCCTCTTTCCTGGTTGCTTCCCAGGAAAAGCATTTGAGAGGACAGGGCGAGTGAAGGGGATGATGGACCGGCAAAGCAACTAAGGGTGGAGCCACATGACATGCCTTGGACAGGCTACCATGCCTTGGGCAGCCTTATCCCACTCTGAGCAGCTGTACCATGCAACGCGGTGCATCGTGTGGCCGGAGGCTGCCAGATGCTCCCCCTGCTGCAGGGCGGGGCAAGCAGCTGGCTGTTACATTATGCATCCTCAGAAAAAAGACCAAGGACATGTCCTGTAGCAAGGCCCAATGCATCGTAGCTCATGTGCCCAGGCTTCTTCTGCCCCACCTTGTGGCGAGCTTCATAACAGGGATCTGAGTAGCGGGTGCTCTCGCCCATCGAACATGGCCACATCACAACCATGGGCAGGATTTGGTCGGGGCAGGGCCAGGCACCCACTTGTGTGGCCGGCGCCTTGGCCCTCCCTGGCCATGGCAGGAGATCTGACAATAGCCAGCCCACCTGGCTACCACACAGGGGTGGGGGGAACCATCTGGCCAGCTCCCTGTACTGACCCTGCAGAGTGGTGGCTGTGTTTGCCTGCTACAGGGCTGTGCAGGGATAGAACCCGCCGTAGTTCATGTGGCTGCACCCAAAGTGGAACGAGAAACTTCTGTCCTTCTTTATGTACTTGAAAGGTTGGGGGAGGAGCATGTACATGCGAAGGAAGGCAGAGCTTATTTGCTAATAGGAGGGGCTTATTGACCAAGGGGGTGGGGCTTTTTCCTCTTTGGTCACTCAAAACGTTGGAAGGTATGCTGCTATTCTCATTTGCTAAAGTTGTGCATTCACATTGCATTGCTGTAAGTGACCACATAAGTTGCTCAGCAAATGAAAAATCAAGTCCTCTGAGATCAAATATTGGAAAGTTCCTGTACGTCCAGCAAAAGCTTCAGGGCAACCTGCCCTCTGGATATTCCTCTCAGGATATTTTGCTGGGGTGTAAGAGTGCCCATCCTCACTTCTCCGAGTCTTTGGTGTCCTCTATGATCCACTGTAACTTAAGACAAAAGTTACATTTGCCTTCATCCCTCTTGAGACTGTGAATGAGTCAATTTAGTGTTAGTGATGAGCAGGTTTTGCATGTTGCTTCAGTAGCCTGAAACCTGAGCCAAGTCAGTGTGATTTGTGAGCTGGAGGGCCAGCTCATTAGGTGAGAGAGATTTAATTTATCAAAAAGTCCTTTAAAATTGATTACAGCTCATGCATGCAACCTGCTTGCACACCTGGATGAATGAGGACTGCGTCTGGAAGCTGCATTTCTCAAACCACTAACTTTTTAGGAGGAATTCCAAGGTCCATGTAGCTAGTGCTGCACGATGAACCCTGGGTGCGCTGTGAGCATGCAACATGCATGCATAGTGCTGCCACAACTTCCCTGCTGGCTCTCCTTGTGCCAAGCTGCTGCTGCTCACAGCTTGCTCTCCCCCTCCCTGAACTGTGAGTGTGGTGGTGGCTCAGCAGAGGCAGGCCTGTGACAGCTGGTTGTGGGTGGGCAGAGACTGGAGCTTGGCTCGGAGAGCGGATCAACACCCTCTTCTCTTGTCCCATCCAGGGGCGTAGATAGGGTGGAATGGGCCCCTGGCCAAAAAGTCAAGATGGGCCCCCTCTTTGTGTCCCACAGGTGGGCCTAGGGTCACCGCCCGGCTCAGCAGGCCTGGGGGTACTGCTAGCAAACACACACAACACCCAAAATGCAGCCAGCCTATTAAGCACATTATGCCATGAAAAGAGACATAAATATAACCAGTTCAGTTGTGCCCCCTTAATCAATTCATGCTCCCCACACCCCATAACCAGTTCATTTTTGCCCCCGGGGCAGTGTAAATTAATTATATGGTGTGTGTGTGTGTGTGTGTGTGTGTGTGTGTGTGCAAATGAACTGATTATGGAGTGGGGGTTTAAAGACAGTATTCCTGTTAGCAATAACTTCACTAAAAAGAGTTAGTGAAATAGCAGCCATAATAATCTCAGATTCATATTTACAGATTTTCCAAAATAGAATAGATATTGCTTTACATCCTACATTCCTACCTAAAATAGTATAAGTAAGACAGTTGTGAGAATGTGGCCCTTTTTACACGGGCCTCTCCCACCCATGGACACACAGCCTGCACCCATAGTGACTGGGGTTACGTGCGTGTGCCCACCTAACATGCACAGAGCAACCAGGGAAAACAGTGGTTGCTCCATGGGTGTGGATGAGTGAAGGGTGAGTGGGGATGCGTGTGCGGCCATGCCCACGGATTCCCCACCTGGCAGAGCCATGTAAAAACAGCCTGTGAGGAGCCACTATGTCCCCTCTCCTTGTCTCCCCCTCCCCCCCCGTGTCTATTAGATTGTAAGCCATAGGCAGGGACCATGTCATTCTTATTGTTCTGTAAAGCACCAGGTACACAGCTGGTGCTACACAAATGCTTATAATAATAATAATAACAGAAGGTTGCTGCCTTGTAAACAAGGTTCTTCAAGATGGCTTCAAACATTCTCACAACACCACCCTTCCAACCTAGCATGGAATTTTCTTACATTCCTAGAAAGGGTTGGAAGGAACTGTAATGCAGAGGGGGAGAGTGCTTTTTATACTAGAGGAGCTCGAGACCATCACGTGGTCTATTATTTTGAATATTAAAGCTGAGGTCTGGAAACTTTACTTTGCAGATCTCTTCAGAGTCTGCAATTGTTTGTTGAAGTCACCAATTGTGGCTAAACTCTTACTGGAGTGGGACCCAGTTTCCCCAGACCTGGTAAAGGAATTAATAATGGGGCTTGGGGGGTGGGGGGTGTAAAGCACCAGGGCTGGATTTTATTCCAGCAGAGTTTTTGAAATCGGCTGTTGAATGGTGGGCGCCGGTATTGGCTGCCCTGTTTACTAAAGTTAATGCTTCAGGTAAAATTCCGGAGGACTGGGTATAAGGAACAGTGGTTCCAGTTTATAAGAAAGGCTGTAGGTCTGATCCTAGTAATTATAGAACTATAAGCCTCTTAAGTGTCATAGGTAAATTATATGCCAGATATTTATCCCTGAAGTTAAACGACTGGTTGAAACATCATGTTATTATAAATGAGGCACAGATCGACTTCAGGGAGGATAGATCCACTACTGACCACTGTTTTTTGCTTGCTCGCTTAGTCTCAAAATATGGAAGGGCCCCTAATACACTTTACGCAGTCTTTATTGATTTGAGGGCTGTGTTTGATTCAATCGCTAGAGAGAGACTTTGGACCAAATTAGTGGCACTGAAATTGAAGGGCAGGCTACTATATTTGATCTACAGTCTGCACAGGATTACTTCTATGAGGGTTAGACTGAATCAACAGGTGCTCTATCAGCTATGATTCCAACAGGTCGGGGTGTAAAACGGGTGCATATTGGCACCAAGTCTTTTTAACATCTATATTAATAATGTTTTTGCTGAATTAGCAATGGTGGTATCTCACGCTCCCCGACTTGATGGTACTGCTATCCCCTGCCTTATGTACGCTGACGATGCCGTATTGTTGGCCCGCTCGCAAGTTGGTTTGAGACGGCTGCTAGAAACATTTGGTCATTATTGCTGGGACAATCTGCTGACAATGAACTATGGGAAGACCAAGGTGGTAGTTTTCACCCAAGGAAAGGCTAGGCATAAATAGAGAGTGGATGACCAAGACATTGAACAGGTTCAGGTCTTTAAGTATTTAGGCCTCTTTTTTCAATCTAATGGCGCCTGGACAATGCAGTGCCAATCAGTGCTGGAAAGGGTGAGACAATCCATCAGAGCCCTGATAATCTTTTTTAAAGCAAAGGGTGCTTATTTGGTATGGCCGGCAATTAAAATTTTTGCGCATAAACTGACCCTGCAAATTCTCTTTGTGGCCCATTTCTGGGCCCTGAACAGGGTCAAAAGTTTAGAGAGACTCCAAAATGGGTTTCTCAGGGCAGTGCTGATGGCCCCTCAGGGAATGAATGCAGTGGCCCTCTGCCTGGAATGTGGCCTCCCTCCTGTCTGCCAGTTAGTCTGGCAAGGAGCAATAAATTATTGGCCCCGCATGTTCTTTCAAAGAGCGGCTCCGATATTGCAGATGATCCTAAGAGAGGAACCCCTGAATCAAAGGGTGGTGGAGTGGTTAATAAAATTAGACATTTGGGATTTAGCCCGGAAATTCTTGCTCCAGTTGGATATAAGGGAGCAAAGAAGCTATTAAAAAATAGACTGATTGATAATACCTCACAGGAAATGTGGGTTCTTGTTGGGTCTAGTCGAGCTCTTGGATGTTACTGTCTGGTTGCTAATAGGGGCAGCTCTCTGATATCCTATTTGATTAGAAACATAGCCCAGAGGAGCAAAAGGCTTTTTTTCCAGTCTCAGACAAATGCTTTTCCTTCGGTCATGGTGGATGGAAGATATGATGGCACCTCCTTGGCAGATCAGCTGTGTCACTGTGGCTTAAAATGTATTGATTCCATCCACCATATTTTGTTGGATTGCCCTGATTTTGAAGAGGCACGTAGGAAATATGTAACCCCTCTTATAACCCTGTTTCCGGCAGATCTAACAAATTTTATATTACCATGCTTTTAGGAGATTGCGTACCCAAAATTACAGGAAAAGTGATACAATTTTTAGTTATTGTTAATACCCTGAAGACACTAGGGAGGAATAACGGTAAGTGATCCCTCATAGGTGGTCTAGTGGGGCTCTAACCAAAGGGTTTCCTTTATTTATGTTATGATATATTGTTTTTTAGATTTGATGTATAGGTGTTTTCTATGTGATATATCTATTATTGTTGTAGTATGTTACTCTATGTGTATTTGCAATAACCTAATCGGTTAGTAATAAAATCTTTATTATTATTGTTGTTGTTGTTGCTGTTGTTTGTTTGTTAATAATAATATTTTATTATATTGTGAACTGAACATGCACAACCCAGTTCTGAGAACGTTAGGAGCTATCTCGAAGAACCTTCTTTACAAGGCAACAACCTTCTGATTACTCACATGGGGAGGAGTTGTTCGTTTACAAACAGTTTTATCTCCTAGTTTGATAGGGTGTCCTGCTGCTGCTGCTGCAGCAGCACTACTAGCAGGCAGAGGCAGGTGAGAGATGGGGACCCCCCCCATGATGTGGGGGTGCCATGCACCTGGGCCTCCTCCAGTCCAGCCCAGCCCAGGCGCAGGGCTGCCCCCAAGGGGCCAGCCAGTAGCCCTCTGGTGCCTAGTGGCCCCCGGCTTTATGCCAAGTTCGCTCAATGGACATTACGCCCCTGGTCCCATCTCAGGAAGGGAAGTGCAGCTGGGAGCTGCTTTCCCAGCCCAAGTCTACTTCCACTCACCTGAATCTGCTGTTTCAGTCCTGCCTCGCCTCCTACTTCCCATCTAAGGCAGGAGAGGGTTGTGCGTAGTGGTGTTGTGGATAAGTGTGCATAGGCTGCGCTCACGTTGCCCACTGGTGGAACTGGGTCCTCCGTGGGATTGCTCCAGATCAGTTGGTTTGGGGATAATGGCCTTAGATAATGAAACAGAATGTAGGACAAGTGACAAAGGACAGATTAGTGTCATGGTGTCAATCATCGGCCTAACCCAGATATTTGTCCCAACATATGAGATGGGGCACACATTGGATTTGATATATTGCACCAGCCTGGATACAGGGGTTCTGATTATTGGTTGTGTTTTTATCACACCATTGTCATGGCTGCAGGGCTGGAGGTGTGTGGACTGCTCTTGTGTGGCTCTGCTCCTTCCTGTCAGGGAGGTTCCCAAGAGTGGTGATTGCTCAGCAGCTTTTCGGGACCTCCCCTGTGGAGTCCCACAGGGTTCTATTCTGTCTCCCCTCTTGTTTAACGTGTATATAAGGCCATTGGGTGAGATTATTTGGAGGTTTGGAATGAGGTGTAATCGGTATGCCGATGACACCTAGCTCTACCCCTTTTTCATCCGACCCAGGCCCTGCAGTCTCAGTGCTTACTTGATGCCTGGCTGCTGTTGGGGACTGGATGGGGGTGAGTCAATTGAAGCTGAATCCAGACAACACCGAGGTGATGATGGTTGACTGACCGTGAGACCTGGAGGGAATTGGGACTTATCTTATTGATGGAGTCTGGCCCCCTCTGGTCCACCAGGTTTGCAGTCTTGGAGAGCTCCTGGATCCTCTGCTGCACCTGGATTGCCAGGTTACGGTGGTCAGGAGCAGTTTTCACCAACTCCATCTGGTGAGGAGACTATGGCCTTTTCTTTCTGATTCATATTTCGTGACCGTCATCCATGCTTTCATCACCTCAAGGTTAGATTATTGCAATGCGCATTATGTGGGGCTGCCCTTGGTGACCGTTTGGAAGCTGCAGCTGGTGCAGAATGCAGCAGCTCATGTCCTTTTGGGGATGAGGTGCCAGGAGCACATCACACCAGTGGTCTGAAGTCTGGCTTTCCGGGCACAATTCCAGGTGCTGGTTTTGACCTTTAAAGCCTT
>QEPC01015185.1:207297-222559 GCA_003113815.1 Sphenodon punctatus
ATTATTATTATTATTAACAAACATTTATATAGCGCCAGCAGTGTACCTGGCACTTTACAAAGTAATAAAATAGACAGGGTCCCTGCCCCTAGGGCTTACAATCTGAGAGACAGGAGCTGGGGGAGAGACTTAGGAAGGGGAACAGAGGGAGTATTTGGGTGGGTGCTTCCTTCGGCTCATGCCTGACTGCTGGAAGAGCCCCCCACACCCTCTCTCTGTGTGGCAGACATCTTCTGCCACCCGCTGATGCACAGTTTGTGCCTGACTACCGACCACCCATCCACATGCCAATGAGCTCGCTCTAAAGGATAGTATTCACCTTGTCCTCAAAGTAAAAGTTTACAAACCTAGCAGAACCTCCTATGCCCGGCTCTTGCTCCTCTGATGAGGAGCCGACCTCCACCACCGAAGGTCGAGCGGCAGACACCTCTTTCTCCTCCGCCACCTTGGCCTTCCTCCAGTCCCCCCTGCTCAGCTTCACCCTCTTCATTTTTTTTTGAAACACACACACAAACAATGAACAAACAGCCAAACAAAACACACACACACCAACTCACCAACCAGCCAAACCAACACAACCAAACCAACACATAGTCCAACACAGCCAAAACACACCAAACAAACCTAAACAGCCATCCAGCCACAACACACATGCTCTCTCTCCACACAAGCTCCGCATGCACTCGAATTTCTGGTTTCCGACGCAATCACGGGACCACGCGCACGTGATACCTAGACTGATACCGATTTCCAAACAACTGAACCGAACCGAACTCTACTGAACCAAATGACTGAATCCGAACTCAGCTCCCGAAGCGAACAACCGAACCACGTTCTGTTCACACATCCCTAAAAATGTGTGGGCATTAATTTATTTTATTTATTTATTTATAATCTCTTCTATCCCACACCGTCCTGCTCACAGAGCAGCTCCAGGAGGCTTGGAACAGAAGCAATCTCTATAAAATCCAGAGTTAAGATCAACTCAAAGTTTAAAATTCATTAAAATATACTAAAAGGGCAGAACCAACCCCCCCTGCCCTAACCCAGCCCACCCTACCCTGCCTGTCTCCCTCCCCAAAGGCCTGGAAGAACAGCCAGGTTTTACACTGTCTTCAGAAAGAGGGGAGGTCTGGATCCAGGCGGGCCTCTGCCGGGAGGGAATTCCACAGCCTAGGAGCAACCACCAAGAATGCCCTCCCCATCGTCGAAACACAGGGGACTTTGAGTCAGGCGTCCCCAGCTGACCGCAGGGGCCGTCACACAGCCCGGGGCCTGAGGCAGTCCCACAGGTAAGTGGGGACCAGGTTGTTTAGGACTTCCTAGGTCATCATTACCAACACCTTGAATCAGGCCCAGAGGACAATATGCAGCCAGTGCAGAGAACGGAGCACTGGTGTAATATGCTTGCGATGACCCATCCCCGTTAGGAGACCGGCCGCCTCATTCTGCACTAGCTGCAGCCTCCTGACTGTCCCCAAGGGTAGCCCCACATAGAGTGTGTTACAATAGTCTAATCTAGAGGTAATAGAGGCATGGATGATGGTGGCCAGGTCAGAGTCCAAAATGTGCGGCCGCAGCTGTGACACCAGATATGACTGGTGAAAAGCGCTTCCCACCACAGCCTCCACCTGGTAATCCAGGCAGAGCTGCAAATCAAGAAGCACCCCTAGACTATGGACCTGAGTGGCTAAAGGGGGGGGGCAAACCCCGTCAATAACAGGAGCCACAAAACCCCCTCAGCCCTACCCACCAACATCACCTCCGTCTTGTTGGGATTCAGCCTCAGATGGCTCACCCTCATCATATACCTCACAGCTGCTAAACACTGGGTAAGCACCAAGACTGCCAGCAATGGGTCTGCGGAAAAAGAGAGGTAGAGTTGTGTATCATCGGCATACTGATGACAGTGCACGCCGAACCAACTCACAACCTCGCCTAAAGGCTGCATATACACACTGAACAGGAGGAGGGACAGAATGGAACCCTGTGAGACTCCACATGTGAGGTCTCAGGGAGATGAAGTACACTCCCCAAGAACCACCTGCTGAGTTGTCCCGGCAATGAATGAGCGAAACCATTCAAGAACAATTCCGCCCACCCCGGCCTGGTCCCACAGATGGGCCACCAACATTTCATGGTCAACGGTATCAAATGCTGCTGACAGATCTAATAAAATTAAAAGAGATGATCTGCCCTGATATAATTCATGGTGCAGGTCGTCAACCAAAGCCACAAGCACAGTCTCAGTGTCAAACCCAGGATGAAAGCCAGACTGTGAAGCATCAAGAAAACTGACTCAATCCAGATGCCCCTGAAATTGCTGAGTGACCACCCATTCAATAACCTTCCCTAAAAAGGAAAGGTTAGAGACTGGCTGATAGCTGGCAGGGAAGTCAATGTCAAGAGATGGTTTCTTGAGCAGGGGCCATACCACTGCCTCTTTAAGGCGGCTTGGCACCCTGCCTTCCTTAAAGAAGACATTGACAACCCCTGCCAACAGCAACTATAATGTCTCCCAGCAGGCCTTAACCATCCAGGATGGGCATGGACCTGATTTGCAACAAGTGGCTCTATCACCCCAAGGACATTCACTGTGTCAGTGGGAAATACCCACTGAAAATGATCTCATGAAATCGGACAAGGCGGGGCTCAGGTTTACCCATTGTTATAGGTGAGGGGTCAAAGTCGTGGTGAATCTGGGTGATTTTATCCATGAAAAAGTCAACCAACATGTCACAGCGAGCACTGGAAGATTCCAGTTCCAGGCAGAGGGAGGCCGGGCTGACCAGCCTCTGCATCACCCGGAAGAGCTCAACTGGATGTGACATCATGGATGCTATGAGGGTACTTGCATTCTTATACTGGTTTAAGGGGGCTTACTTCAGTACAAGAGATCCTAAGAGCAGTATTTGGCAGTTGTAAACTATAGCTGAAATTAAGTGACAACTTGGTTTTCTTGCAAAAAGTTTGGGATTTCTACATTGACTACTGTATACATTAAGGAATATTTGAATTCAAATTTTTACCCTTGGATGTTCACCAAATTTTATACTTTGTGTCTTTATTGCTTTGGCCATTTTTAAATGAGACGCAACCACACAGGTCCACCCATACCACACGCATCCAAATGCCTATCAGAAGATGGTGATGGTTTTAACCTATAGAGCCCTAAACAGTCTGGGCCCTGCCTATCTGTGAGACTGCCTCACTCGCCGTGTCCTGGATCAGCATACCAAACAACCCAAGTAATAATGGCTGTTTTTAAATGAGCACGGCTGGGGAGAGAGTCCATATGTGCTGAGTGGGGTGGCCATGGACCGCTTGCTCACATGGGGCAAGTGGGGAGGGACTCAAACAGGCCAGGGATGTGTGTGCACCCCTACCCACGCACATTTTAGTCTTCCCTGAGCACTCTGGATTTTTCTCCAGTGCTCTGAGCATGGCCGTGGGTGGGTGGCACATGGGTCATGGGAGCGCGCACCCTCCATTTTAATTTTATTTATTTTTAAAATGTATTACCCCGCCCCTCCTGCCACAGGCAGCTCGGGCCGACTTACAACAAAATAAAAACAATTTAAACAATTAAAACACATAATGAAAAGTAGGAAGCAGAGAAAACACACACCCGCCCCCTACTCCACCACCCATCACCCCTCTCCCCTGCCAAATGCCTGGCGGAACAGCCAGGTCTGGCAATGTTTCTGAAAAGAGGGGAGGTCCGGGGCCGGCCAGGCCCCCACCGGGAGTTCCATAGGCATGGCGCGGTCACCGAGAACGCCCTCTCCTGCGTGGCCCCTGAGAAACTCAGGGGACCTCGAGCAGGGCATCCCCGGACGACTGCAGGGGCCGATCCAGGGCTTCGGGAGTGAGGTGGTCTCGCAGATAGGCAGGGCCCAGACCATTTAGGGCTTCATAGGTTAAAACAAACACCATCTTCTGATGGGCATCTGGATACATGTGGTATGGGTGGACCTGTGTGGTTGCGTCTCTTTTAAAAATGGCCAAAGCAATAAAGACACAATGCTCCAAATTGACTCTCCATTTGTTTGGTACACCAGATAATGGTTACTTTAGTATTCAATACTTAACTTCTTTATTATCCATTTTTTTGTTTAATGTGCTTCGTCATTCCCTTAATGAAGGGAAATAACATTAAGTACCAGGACAGTTAGTAATTGGAATAATTTACCCAGGGAGGTTGTGGAGGTCTCATCACTGGAGGACTTTAGGAACAGGTTAGACAAGCATCTCTCAGGGATACTGTAGGAACTGCGGATCCTGCTTAATGGCAAAGATCATTGTTAGAAAAGCTTAAGCATATTGGGTGAGTGATCTATGAAATGACTGATGGATATTCACTTGAGTAAATGTAAATCGAGGCTCATTAGACTGAAACTAATGCTCGTCAGGGAACATAGGCATTACATAAAAAGCCAGAACATCCTGATTCCTGACAATGAAGGAGAGAGATACAAGGTAACTGTCACGGGAGGATTGGAAACAGAAACGCATTATTTGATTGCAGCAAAAGCAATCAATGAGATCCTAAGGTTCTTCCAAAGAAGCTGCTACTCACCAACCAGTGGAAATAGTTCTGACCCTGATTTAACAAGGTGCGTTAACAAGTGTCTTATTCCAAGAAAGTGAACAGTTGCGTACTCATAAGCTAGTATTTAAGTATCTACCTGAATATAATCCTTAACTGAGTCCTTTATTGGGTAAAGATTTAGTTGCCACCATTTCAGGTCACCTTTATGACTTACTTTGGGTGATAATAGACATGACTGGGGCCCACTATGGCCCGCTTGGGACAGAGACTTACCATCATGTCTATTTCCAGCTCACAAGATGTTGGCCCACTGCTGCCCCAGCCCTGACTATTTGGCTTGCCTGGATGTGGTCCCCTGGAAGATCCTGGGCCAACATGGGCATAACCAGTGCACATGTCTGTTTAACACTCCATCCCACCAGGTATCAGGGTCTGCCATGGCCAGCAGCCATGGATGCTGTTATAGTGGTGGTGGTGGGGACTATGTGTTTGTTTTCTTCATGGGGAGGGGAGGGCTCACACATTTCTTTATTTATTTATTTACATTTTATATCTCGCCCTTCTTGCCTCTGGCGACCCAGAGTGGCTTTCTGTGCCCCGACGTGACTCTACCAGGGCCAGCCTCCTCTCCCAGAGAATGTAGCCAGTGTACTGGCTGCATGTTTATTTTTACCCGTAGTCATATACATAGGCTATTTTCAAATGTGACACCCCAGCCTGTGGCCACACTTACTCACCCCAGTGTCACGTCTGCTCCCGCACCACCAGATGTTCACCACGGGAGGAAGCAGAAGGTACCCCAGACCATGGCACAGCAACCACAGAATGTGCACTGGGCTCCTGGCCCACCATATTTGAAAATACCCATAGTTGCTGGAGCTGCTGTGGAGTCTGACTGGAAACTCCTGTGTATGCCCCTCCTTGTCTTTGGCCCCTGCAGGGTGAAAAGGGTTGTTGGAGATGCTGTGAGGGCTGACTAGAAACACCTGAGGCTTCTCCTTGCCCCTTCTGGCTTCTACATCTAGCCTTTGGCCCTTGCAGCTGGCTGCTGACAGATTGAGATGGAGGTCTGGTTTAGTTTATTTATTTCTATAAAGATATAATTGTAATGTTTGTTAGGGGAATATGGGGTAGGACTTGCCACTTCCCCTATGGGGGAATAAGGGGGATTTATCATTTAGTTTGTGAGGGCTTGGAGGGAGGTTGAGGCTTGGGTGGGAAGTCTAAGCACTCTTCCCCAGATGAGAGAGAAGGGAGTGAGCGGGGGTGAAGTGGGACGTTCTGTGAGTTGCCCGTGGTCTCTCTGAGGGCATGGTCTGGTCTGGCGGGGTGGGGGGAGGACTTCTGTAGGTGAAAGACAGAAAAGGAGGGAGTGGAATGGCTTGGTTGCACATTGGATGAGGTGGGATTTTGTTTTATATGATTTGTGATTGTATTTTGTCACTGTTGTAAATCACCCTGAGCCATTTTTGGGGCAGGGTATAAGTAATAATAATAATAATAATTAATAATACATAGAAAGTCCAGAAAAACCTGATGCATTGATGAAAGGTATTTATTTCCTTGACCAGGCAAGACTAGAATACCATTCATTTTGAGAAAGCAATCAAAGGGGAGTTCTTGGGTATTTTTAAATGTGAAGGTATCATGGGTGGCCACACTTTGACCCACATGGCCACCCATGGTGCAGTCATGTCTGACCTGGCCCATCAGATGTTTCTCCAGGCCAGATCAAAGGGTTCCCTGGGCCATGGCAGTTTTTAGCATGAGTTGTGACTGGGGCCCATTGCCAAATCACAGCCCGGACTAAGCACTGCCGCAGCCCGGAAAAGCCATCTCTAGACCAGGATAGAATGAACTGTCACATGTGATGACCTGCTTTACCTGACCCTGGTCCAGGTCTGGGGCTGTTCTAGTGGAGCGCAGCGGCCTCTTAGGCTGCTGTGGCCATCCATCAAGGAGAGGGGCAGACCGTGCTCAGCAGTGCGGGGGCAGGGCTTGTGAATCCACATCTGCATGCTTCCCCTTCCTGTCGCTGCCCTTCCCACAGGCCAGGCCACTGACAATATTGTTAACAGGAGAACCTCCTCCTTCTCGTGACTATTGGAGGATGGATACCCCAATATCCACTGTTCCTTAACTTCGGGGGGAATTAGCCCAATTTCTTAAACCGGGGTCTCCAAGTGTTCAAAAAGGATCAGTCTGAGGACAGGTACGCACCACAGTCAGGGTATGTTCCCCTCCCCAAAATGGAAGAAGAGAGAAAGAGTCAAATGTTCCAATAAAAACTGAACGAGGTTTATTGGCTTACAAAAAGGCAAGGTTACCGAATATAGAAACACAGCCCCGGTCTGGTTGGCGGGATACACAAGGGAAAATACAAGTGGCTGCGGGGAAAGTGAAAGTAAGATGGGAGAAAAAAAAGGGGGGTAGTCCAGTGAAGGTACAGCGAGAGCGAGAGGAGAGAGAGAGAGAGAGTCTGTACCTATGGTTTACCTCTCCTTGCTGATTGCACAAGGGATCAGTAGCCCAGGATCCAGCGAAGTTCGGAGGGGGCGGAAGAAAGAGAGGGGCAGACCGAAGTCTGGGAGACCCCTTAGCATAGACATGTACAGAGCGAACTGCACGTATCTGCGTTCCAAGATTTCTCTCTTTGACGGGGAAACCAGGGGCAGTTATAGGGCTTTGGCCAAAGGATGTTGGGATGCTTCTATGGGTGGTTGGGGATGTACAATGGGCTGATGAGAAATCAAAACTTCTACTTCCATCACAACAAGGGCTATCCTAGATGCATAAGATACCATTGACGCACGGGGGAAAGGTAAATAAAAAGTGGCTAGCAGATAGTTAGGGAGGGGAGGAAGAAACTTCCTTGATACATAGGAGGCATCAGGTGTGAATCAAGTGCCACAAAGTGACACCTGGATTCTAGGGTGTTGGCTTCCAGGGTGCCTACAGCCTTCCTTGTCTTGGGGAATGTTGCTGCCATGAGTCATGATCACCGGTGCTTTGTTAACAGGAAGAATGCCCTTTTCCTTAATGGCTCTATGATTTACTCTGGGCATCCTCCCTTCAACCCTTCTCCCAAGTTCAAGCTGATATCCCACATGAGTGACCTACTTTTGCCAGGTTCCATGGCGGCTGGGTCCCATCCTGGTTCCTCCTTTTACAAGCCCCCCTTTGCTCATATATCTCGTATGGGGGGGGTGTCATCCTTTCGAGCCCCTTTTCCCATGTCTGCTGGCCTTTGGTCACGTCTGAGTGCTGTCCTTCCAAGCCCCCCCTTGGCCCAAGTTAGTTGGCCCTTGATCACATAGCATGGGGGGCTGTATCTGTTTTGGGGAACGTCTGGGTCACACTTATCAATATGTTCGGTGGCCAGGCCAGATCCTGGCTCGCATGAGGATCCTTACCCTAGCCAGGATCAACGCATGATGGCTCCCTGTGCCATCACGTTTAAAAATACCCCTTGTTGGGCTCCAAATGGCTGTGGAGTAACAAGCCAATATGAGGAGGAATAGCCCCTCCCTTTTGAGACACCAAAGCCCTCCCTTCACCCTCTGAAACTATGGGTGTCTTTAGATGCATCAAAGTTCGGGTGTCAAAACCCCTAAGCACGTGTTTGGCTGTTGTGTGTAAGCACCATAACAATCCCAAGACCAATTTGGCCACCTGTTGAGCTTGTGATGTGAACACCATTGCTTCATAAGGACAGTTTGCATGTTTCGACTGAACATGTGGCCAGTGTTTTGTCTAATGATATTGTGTGGCATGTTAGCTGGTACAACATAGGGAACAAGGCAGCAGCACTTGTGTGCTAAGATCAGGTGATGAGCAAAACACTGATTTGCCCCAAGATGGGCTGTGTGTCTAAGCAGCGCCACATGGTGAACACAGGGCCCAACTGGTATTCATAACAAGGTCAAAACACACATTCAGACACCTGTTGATGTTGTGTCTAAAGTCACCCTGTGTGTCCTGGATAGAGTCTTGGTTGTTGGTGAATGTGCTGGATGAGGGAATAGGATTGGTACACAGGGCTGGGTCCAAAAATAGACTCAGGTAAAGGCAGTCTGGCAGGGACAGTAGGACAGACACAGGACAAGAAAGCAGGTACAGGCTCAGGCCCAAAGTAGCCCCAAAATTGGCTTCAGGCTTGGTTCTGGTTCAGGAACAGAACAGCAAACAGGTACAGGATGAGAACAGGCACAGGCCAAGAGCAGAATAGGCAGAGGCTTAGACACTAAAAGAAAGGTGTTCTGTCCAGCTTCTATTCCTGTTGGGCAGCAGATCAGCACACTGGGATGTATGTGGCATAATCAGAACAAAGAGCCGCCAAAGCAGATCCTATGCCAGGTTGAGGCACAGCTAATGGTACTGTGTAACCAACTATAGCCCAGGAACCTCAAGGAGGTGGGTTCACGGACCTTGTTCCTTATGTTAAGAGGCTGAAATTGGGGGGGGGGGAGCAAAGGAGAGAAATCTCCTGCACCCCAAACTGACGTGGGGGCCTATCCCTCCTCTTGTTTTTTTTATCCGTGATAAATACTAAATAGCATGAATGGTATAATGAAGAGTCAAGATAAGACAATTTTTTCTACCATACAAAAAGTGTCACAAATAGTTTATCCTTGAATTGCAGGAAGGATTGCAGGAAGGATTGTTGTAAATTGCTGTTTACATAACTGTTTGTGATAATGCTCTACCAAGCCCCCTTCTGTTGGATGCAGTGAAATCTCACTCAACAGCTTGGAAACAACATACTAAAAATGTGAGAAGAAACCTTATACTTTAGCAGAAAAGCGAATTGGTTTTTAATGAGATGAGAGTTCTGGTATCCTGAAGGACTTGGATTTAAAGGTTGAAAACATCACCCATAGAAATAACTGGTTGCAAGACTTGGTGTTATTTAGGTTAATGGAAGTTCTAAATGCTAAACATTTAATGAGTAAAAGAAGCAAGAATAGAAAGTTAAGAGCTGTAGCTTATTGGCAGATGGACATATGTTAGGCAGACTCCCCCCCCCACCCCAGCCGAACTGGACGGCTGAACTGGATGCCAACCCCCCCCCCCCGAACAGTTCGGCCGCGTTCGGATGAGTTCGGGTGGGGAAAACCTGGCTGGCAGGCCTAGGGGGTGGGGGCAGCTGAGGAGCAGACTTCCTGGCTCCAGGGGTGGAGAGCCTTGGAATAGCAGCCAGCCTGCCCAATCACCATCCCACTTTTCCTCAGACCACTGACTTCGCAGTCTGCGATTGGCATGGGGCTAGGCTGCACAGAGCCAATGGGGCTTGTGGTAAGGCAGGCACAGCAAGTAACAAAAGTCATTGCCTTCCCCCCTTCCAGTTCCTTCTGAGCTAGTCACTGATCCTGTCAGCAGGCATTTTCAGGAATCTCCCTCTCCCAGCAGTTTGTGTTCCTAATCCATTGCCATCCTCCTCCTATTTCACCCATTTCCACACATTTACCTCCATAGTTTCATTTATTTGGATTAGATTAGATAAATTTAGGTGTTATACCTGGCATCAAGAAGCAGCTACTCCAGCCCCAGGTCCCACCATCAGGATTTTGGGGCCTATGTTCCAGTCACGGGGGGCCGTCCATCCATGTCATCCAGAAGCTGCCACTCTAGTTCCAGGACCCACCATCAGGGTTCTGGGGCCGTCATTCCACTCACACGGAGCTGTCATTCCATAGCATCAAGAAACAGCCAACCACTCCAGCCCCAGGTCCCACTGAGGGTTCTGGGGCCTACGTTACAGGCAGGGAGGGCTGTCCATCCATCCATATCATCCAGAAGCTGCCACTCCAGCCCCAGGACCCAGCATCAGGGTTCTGGGGCCTACGTTCCACTCATGGGGGGCCGTCCATCCACGTCATCCAGAAGCTGCCATCATTCCTCTCATGGGGAGCTGTCTTTCCACCGCATCAAGAAGCAGCCACTCCAGCCCAAGGACCCACCATCAGGGTTCCGGGGCCTACATTCCAGTCATGGGGGGCTGTCCATCCATGTCATCCAGAAACTGCCACTCTAGTCCCAGGACCCAACGTCAGGGTTCTGGGGCCATCATTCTGCTCACGGGGAGCCCTCATTCCACCGCATCAAGAAACAGCTGGCCACTCCAGCCCCAGGACCCACCATCAGGGTTCTGGGGCCTACGTTACAGGCAGGGAGGGCTGTAGTTTCACTAAATCCAAAAGCTGCCACTCTAGTCCCACCACCCACCATCAGGGTTCTGGGGCCTATGTTCTGGTCATGGGGGACTGTCCATCCACGTCATCCAGAAGCTGCCAATCTAGTTCCAGGACCCACCGTCAGGATTCTGGGGCCATCATTCCACTCACGGGGAACCGTCATTCCACAGCATCAAGAAACATCCAGCCACTCCAACCCCAGGACCCACCATCAGGGTGGGAGGGCTGTCATTCCACGGCATCAAGAAACAGCCACTCCAACCCCAGGACCCACCATCAGGGTGGGAGGGCTGTCATTCCACGGCATCAAGAAACAGCCACTCCAGACCCAGGACCACCATCAGGGTTCTCGGGCCATCATTCCTCTCACAGGGAGCCATCATTCCACCGCAGCATCAAGAAACAGCCAATCACTCCAGTCCCAGGATCCACCATCAGGGTTATGGGGCCTATGTTCCAGGCAGGGAGGGCTGTCATTCCACTTCACTGTCTGCCAATGCTCCACCGATGCCAGACAGTCTGCAACGCCTGGTCAAGTATGAGTGCCAGCCACTGAGTCCTGGCTGGGCCTCTGCCGCTGCTCCACTGATGCCAGCCAGACTGCAATGCTGGGCCAAGTAGGGGTGTCAGCCACAGTCACTGTGCCCTGGCAATCCAATGTCTGCTGCTGCTGGTGGTACTGCACATCAGCCATTGCTCCTCCTTCTTGTAGACGGGCATAGCTCTGATGAGTGTGCTGGCGGGTGGGGGCTGGGTGTCCATGAGATTTACCACTGAATTGGGCTTGTCCAATTTGCAGTAGAGCTTCTTGAGATCTGTCGAGTAAGATGACAGCCTGCAATGCCTGGCCAATTAGGGGTGCCAGCCTCCAAGCCCTGGCTGGGCCTCTACCACTGCTCTGCTGATGCCTGGCAGCCTGCAACGCCCAGCCTCTGCTGCTGCTGCTGCTGGGTATCAAACAGACAGCCATGCCCCCATGGGCACCCCCGGGGGCCAAGCTTCGAGCCTGCCTGCCCAGGTAACCTGGGGTGCCAATCCCCAAGCCTTCCCGATCACTCCTGCTTCTGCTGCTGCTGCTGTGTCTCCAATGGCCTTCCATGTCCCAACGGGCATCCCTGGAATGCCCCAAGCTTCTGCCGCGGCCAAACTTTCCGAATGTTCGTGGGGGTCCGAACTCCGCAGGACTGCACCCACGAACCCAACTAAGTTTTCGGACCAAACGGCCAAACGACTGAACATCCAAATTTCGGTCTGTTCGTACATCTCTAGTAACCAACCCTCATTGAACTCCTTTATTATAACTCCAGCAAAATCTATGGTGACTTTGCCTGAGAAAGAAGTACAGGTCCAGGACTTATTTGATAATTTCATTCCAGAGCTGCAACTGGTTTTGTTTTAACCAGGGCAGAATGATATAGGTTGTATATCCAGCTAAATTTTCTGTCTTTTCAGAATACTAAATTGAGGCCAAAATCTTATGAGCTTTTGAAGGTTTATAACTTGACTATGCAGACATTTTTGTGAAAGTGAGTACTAGGTATTTCTTAAATACATGGAGATATCCTGGTATGAACTATATGAGAGCATGGCCCTCATTTTCAACAAAGTAATAGACTGTGGCATAAGAGATTCCCATTTGTCCTCAGCAAAGGAAAAAGGTGAAGAAGACTAGCTCCCAACATTTTGAATGTGCTATGAAGTAAATGTCCAAGGGTACAGTCACTAAACTACTTTATCTCCAGATGTGTATTTTTTAATTGGTATTCTGGTACCAATTAATCACCCGAGACTAGCTTTTCTGCCAGTACACAAGCAGTAGAAGGTATGCATTGGGGAATAATCCTGAGCTGATGAGTGTGTGTTCTAGTTGAGTTACTAGATCTTCATCCTTAATTTATTAGATTCTAAAATTACCAATATGTAAAAGAAATTTATTTCAAGTAATTTCACAAAAAATTCCTTGACAACATATGTCATAGGGAAAAATGCTTTATGGCAGGAAGGAAAATGATTTAGCATACATACATTATATAGAGGTCTTCCACTTACTGATAACTAAATATGCAGTATTTTATTCCATGAAAAGAAAGCTTGTTGCAATCAGGGTATAAACAGTTGTTGCTGGCCATATTCCTGAAAAGAATTCCTGAGACAAACTTTACCAACTTTTCTGATTGACTTTCTTTGGCTTCATCTTCTGACAGGTCCAGACTCTTACATAGTTCATTGACCATAGTCTTCCACCAAGCTCATGAAAGTCACAAGAGAAAAGGAGTTAAGATTATATCGTCTTTTGAATCATCCCCTGTTGGTAAGAGTGTGCAAGCTTTTGTAATCTATAGAGCTCTTCCTCAGGCAAGAAGAGAGGTTGAAAGCTTTCACACCCACCAACTGAAGTTGGTCTTATAAAAGGTAGCATTTTTGTAAAGAATGTATCTGTTAGCTCTCTCATATTTGGGACTGGGCACACTCTGGACTGGGTTCATGGTTGACCTCATTGGGGGCGATCCCGTGCCCTAAGCACACTGTGAGCATCCTGCACATGTGCACGTGTGTACAAACCGCGCACGTCTCCATAGGGACTGCATTGTGCCACACGGATCCCAAGCAGGACCTGTGTGGATCTCAAGTGGATCACACACAGATCCCACTTGGGATTGCAGCCATTCTCTCTTCTGTTAAGTGGCAATGTAATATGATGCAGACCTTTAAAAGGAAAGTTATACGGCTGGAGAAAATGGAAGCCCAGAGGAAGGGTAAGCCCCAGGACAGGGCTTTAAAAGAATAGTTTGAGATAGGCTTAAAACAGCTGGTGAGAAAGTATGGATTTTTTTAAAAAGAGCTAGTGCTGAGTCAGTGAAGCAGATTTGGAAAACTTGGAGGATGGGACAGAAGGTGGAGCCCTACTTGGGCTCAAAAGTCTTACTCCTGCCTGTTTCAAGTCTGATTGTGTTGAGACAGACCTGAGCCTGGTCCCTATGCATTCAAGCTTTTTGGAGTCCAGGCCTGATAAAACCAGGATTGTCGTCACCCCCTCTGGAGCAATGTGATGTTACAATGGTCCATGCAGTGGAGCCACATCAGAAAAGAGAGGCGGGGAACACCTTAACCCCATTCTCTTTTCTGACATAACATATGGAGTGCTGTAACTTTATAGTGCTCTGGGGCAGCTGGACCTCTTGCCCATGGGAAGCCTGTCCTGCTCCAAGTTTTAGGTGTTTGAGCCGGGAGGGCTCCTGAACCAAGCCTAATGGGTCTATTCGGGTCCTGTTCACTCACTTCAGTATGCTGGACTCTAACACAACTCCCTGACAGAGAAAGAACTAAGAGCAAAGGAAGATATTGAAGAAAAGGTTTACAAAAGGATCTAGGAGAAGGAAATGAAAGAAGCAGAGATAATAGCTATATTTGAGCCTGAAAAGATTGGATTTAAGGCCAAATCCTTCAAAGATTTAATAAGAGAAGGAGACCTATATTACACACAGATTTGAGTTTAAAGCAATTGTGTGTCTGGGTGGCACATGGTGTCAATACCAGAGACTGTATAACCTGTTTACTAGCTTGAAAAACAGGGGCTGTTTTAGTAAGGTCACAGACTGTGTCATTCAGGTCCGGTGTGCATCTGAGGACGTCCGGGGCAATGCCCCTCCAGTGCCTTCTGCCCCGCGCCCCCTGCACACACACAAAGCCTTACCTGTGCCTTGAATTATTGAACTGCTGCTTGCATGCCTACTTTGACCCTCCGTGGGTCACAAGAACTGTTGTTGGGGCTCCCTGCAGCTGCTGCTCCAGCCCCCTCCTTCCTGAAAATGAGCAGTGACTCCTGCTGCTCATTTTCAGGAAGGAGGGGGCTCCTCTGTTTACAATTACATTACAGGCTACAGCTCAGCTCAGTCATCTGACTCTAAGCAGCCACTCATTCTCTCCCAGCGAGCGCCCCCCCCACCCGCCTGGAGGAGGGACTGGAATCGAATCAAGCTGCAGACAGTGCTGATGGAGTCCCATAAGGGACAAACCTAACAGGAACGCACTTAGACGGCTAGGGGAGCTGTCCAAGTGTGGTAATCGGAAACAGCAGTTTCCCAGACAGCCACCAGCGGGCAAGCTTTCATTGAGCCCAATGGGCTCAATTTTTAAACAGCGCCTGGACGCTGAATGCAAACGCCCAGGTGATTTTGCGCCTGTGTGTGCTGGATCCAGGATTGGCAGGGGCAGGCAGGTAGTGAGGCAGCACTGTTTTTTTGTGAAGAGGACACACATGCTCTTCTGAGCTGTGTGTATTGGAGTAGTCGGCGCCATTTTGTGGAGTGTGAGTGTCCTGTTGTGGTTGGAGGGGACTCTAGCATTGGACCAGACAGATTCCTGCTGCGTGAAGTGGGGTAGTTATTAAATTGCGGTGAGGGAGAGGGGGGATGTGAGACTGGGGGAAAAGGGGGCCAGGCGGACTGGGAGACAGCCGTGACTGAACCCAGAATGGGGCTGAGGGGGGATGGAGGCTGAATGGGGGTGGGGGAAG
>QEPC01015185.1:281681-306480 GCA_003113815.1 Sphenodon punctatus
GGGGGGAGCAAGGTTGTGAAGAGCTTTATAGGTGAAGACTAGGAGCTTGTGCAGGATTCGTTCAGGAAGGGGAAGCCAGTGAAGCGAAGAGAGGAGGGGCTGCACATGGTTGAAGCTACTGGCGAGGTAGATGACCCTGGCAGCAGAGTTTTGGACAGAGAAAACTTAATAGGTAAACCCTCCAAAATGGAAGTCAGTCATATTATAATAGGCAGCGGGACAGTGAGTCACTACATGATGCAACACTTGAAGAGTGGGATGGGGTTTTTCAAGTGTCAGATCCTTTAGGGAGCCAGCTGCTTCCTTTAGCCATGCCCCTGTTCGGTCTGTAAGATCTGTAAGCTATGGAGGTAGGGCATTCTACTGCCAGCAATGAGCTGAGATTGGGAAAGAGCTTTTATCCAGCAGGCTTAGGCTGGGACCTCACCAGGGTGTTGATCCTAAGCGTAGTGAACCATGGAGTGGTTCACCTAAGAAGAGAGAATCTTGGGCATCTAAGAGTCTGGTACACTACTGGCCACTGTAGCAGACAGTCTACTGAGCTAGATGAACGGTTGGCTTCACTCAGTAGAGGCATGTTTCAGTTTCTCACCACCTAAATAAAAGGCTAACCTCATTTCTGAAAGTCAGCTGGAGTACATCTCCAGGACCTGGAGGAGCATGAGGGTTTTAATTCCTTCCCAAATGCCTTTGCCTTTGTACTCTTCACTTACACCGCGAGCCAATTACACTGCATTCCACCTCATGATCCCAGGACTATGATCTCATTCTGCAACCCATCAAAAACAAAGGAATACAGAGAATGTGAAATGTCAATCAAAATAGAAATATTAAAATAAATTAAATAACTGTAAAGTATCTCTTTTGGGGTTTCATCTATGTATTGGTAACTTTTTTTCCCTTTTTTGTTCACAGCATCAGATGAAGAAGAGCCAACAACAGCAGGTGAGGAAGTCTTATGGTTTATGCTTTAATCACATTAATTATTCTCTATAGTTTTCTGTGTTTTATTTTTAACAAACCCTCTTATCTCAGTCTGATGTCTTGTCAATGCTGCTGAAATTAAGGCAATCTTGCCAGTCAGAATAATTAGATAGTAACAGCGAAGGGATTAGCATGGGTCTGAGGTTGGTGGAGGATGTGCCCACATGTTTCCATCCCCTGACTTTCCCACAGTCTTGAGGGCTCATTCAGCCCACCTCCTGCATGTTCACACACTCACACACAGACACCTAGTGGTCATATTTAGTTCTTCCACATTCATATTGTACAAAGAAGTAACTCCTGCTTCATTATCTTGCAGAGCTGGACAGCGTAGTCTTGGTTAAAATAAAATGAATGACGGCTAGAGAAGGGAGAGGAAATAAGAATTGGGAAGGTTAAAGGTGAAGAACAGAAACAGAGAGGCATTGTAGAATGAGAAAAAGAAAAGAGAGCCGATTAAGCCGTTCAAGAAAAGGAGATTGTTGGAGAAGGGAAAGTGAGTGAGAAAGAGACAAGAAAGAAATCAAGAAGAAATCAAAGGAAGAGAAGAGTTTAGAAAAATAATATAAATTGTTTAAATTGTTTAAACAAAGATGAAAAGTTCCAAGAATCTGTTGCACATGAACTCTTTCAACCTTTACATTTTGATAAAAAAATATTTTTGGTAAGTGTTATAGCTTTTTTAAAAATATCAAAGGCACTAGTAAATAAGTGGCTGCCCCATTCCTTTGCACTAATAATGAGGTGGGGACGAGAAGCTGTGGTTTCTAATGTTCTGTGAATACAGACCTGAGAAATCTTTATAAATGTGCATCCTGATTTATAGATCATGAACAGTACAGATTTTCACGTGTAGCTGGTCTCTGCACTTAAACATATGGTCACTTCTACTGTGCTCAGTAGGACTGTCAACTCAAGTAGGTGTTCTCCCACAATGAACATGGAGTTCCAAATCTGTCCTAAAAAGTATTAGCTGAGGTACCTGTTGAAACTGACATGAGCAGCATGATCTTCATGGTATTTAGCACCAATGCAAATCCCACACATTTCATTGGGGGTAGTGCCAAGTGCATTTAAACAACAACAGTGTAGAGTGTCACCATAAAAATGTGGCACAACCCTGTTTCCAGTGGCTTCATTGTATGAGCTGTCAAATTCCACCATTTTAAAAAAATGGAACACATTTTAAAATGCTTTCAGTTGACTTGATAAAAAGCCCAAGCAGATGTCACCAAGAAAGAAGTACAGCCAGCATTTTATGAGTAGCTCATTAAAACTCTGCCCTCAGGTGCACAGAATTGTTACACTGTTCAAGTGTATCTGTTTTTTATTGTGTCCATTCAGGATTCTTAAACTCTGCTGCTTCAATATTTTAGAATATTTATTTCAAATAAGAACAATGGCCTGTATTTTCAAAGGGATACCAGAACTGAGTGTCAGTGGGCATTGAGCACCTCACTCCCTTACAGCCCTACGGAAATCCCAGCCTATCTGCTTCAAAACCCTGAAGTAGCAATTTGCAGTGAATGACTTCCAGGACCATTTCTATGACAAGTCTAGTGTCTTTTCTGTTCTTGGAATACCCTGCAGGAGCTCACAATTTTCTTGAACTCATTCACCTCTCCAAACAAATGTGACTGAAGAGGCAAGAGAGGCTTCTAGTTCCAGGTGTTGGTAGCAGAGGCAGAAGGGGTAGCATGCTGGTTTGTATATTACAGGGGAATTTCCCTCCTCAGTGCAGTCCACAGCAAACTTCAACACTTCCTGCCGTTGTGTGTCCCTTGATGTATCTCTGCATCACCAACTGCTTGTTATTGAAGCCCCCTGAATAAGCCCCCTTGTTATTCAGCCTGTTACCCAAGCTCTTCCAAAAGCTGTCCCTAAGTATTAAAGGACAGGCAATAGGGGATTGGAAGAGTATTTGAACTCTAGGTTCTCCCTGCTCATGAAATCACAAGGAGTTTGTTACTCCAGAATATTTTTTTAAACGTATTATTATTATTTATTTATTAAGCATTTTATCACCAGCAATGTATCTGACACTTTACAGTTGTAAGAAAGGGACACAGTCCCTGCCCTAGCAGGCTTACAATCTAAGAGAGACAATGGAGGGAGAAAAATGGGGGGTGGGGGAACAGAGGAAGAGACAAGGATACATACACAAACTCATGAGGTCTCAGGTGCACGTGCTTGGCTTAGTTACAAAGGTGTAGTTACGCATTTAATGTTACACAAGATATGATGATTCAGGATAAGTCGGCAAGGGGAACAAGGAGCCAGGGAAAGCTTGACAGAAGAGGGGTTTTGAGGAGGAATTTGAAGATTTGGAGGGAGGAAGCCAAGCCAATGTGTTCAGGGAGGGAGTTCCAGGCATGGAAGACTGCCAGGAAAAAGGGATGAATGCGTTTTGAGGAGCAGGGGAGCCATGAGCAGGCGAGGGTGGTGGCAGAGGTGGAGCGGAGCTCCAAGACAGGAGTGTAATGAGAAATAAGTGCTGAGAGATAGGGGGGTGCAAGGCCATGAAGAGCCTTGTAGGTAAAAAAACAGACGTTTGTGCAGAATGTGTTCAGGAGCCAATGGAGAGAGGAGAGATGGGGCTGTGCGTGGTCAAAGTGGCAGGTAAGGTGGATGACCTTGGCAGCAGAGTTATGAACAGAAATGAGAGGAGCAAGGTGAGAGCGAGGAAGGCCAGTGAGAAGGAGATTGCAGTAGTTGAGGTGAGAGATGACCAGGGCATGGACAAGGGTTTTAGAAGAGGATACAGTGAGGAAAGGATGGATCTTAACAATGTTGTGCAGAGAGAAGTGACAGAATTTGGCAACAGAATTGATCTGAGGTTTAAATGAGAGGGAGGAGTCAAAGGTGAACCCTAGACTACGTGCCTGAGGGATGGACTGGACGTTGACCCTGTGGCAAAACGCAGCAAGGAAATGCTATACAGCTGAGCCACCCACCTCACAGTGTTCATCCAAATCTCTAACCTGGACGAACACAGTGGCATACTGTCCCCACAGCTGGCAAACCCCAGAAAATCCTAGTTTTCACTGTCACCACCTGGGTTCCAGAAATCAAAGGGGAGCCACACAACCCAGGATATGTGAACCCAGAAATATATAAGGCCACAGCTTCCCAAGGCACCCTAGTTCCCCTTATCTGGTGTTCTCCCCCTTCCAGGAAGCAGAACCCTTGGAGCAACCCAGAGGTGCTTAGTTTGGTCAAAAGCTGTCTTGGCTAAAAGATCCAGAGGGGAATTCCTTTCTCCCTCTTTGGTAGCTGTGCCTTCCAGGCAAAGGAGGCATTCTTTGCAAGTAACACACCTCCCCCGCCCCCCCTCCAGTGGAGTTAAGAATAGAAAATGCTTAGGCTTTACTTATAGGGTTTAAAAGGTACAAAAAGGTACAAAAGGGTAAGAGCAAGATAAGTAATTGAGCAAGCCCCAGAGTCCAGCTTGAGGGGTACGAAGACCCTTTTTGAATCTGCAACTGCCTAAACTGTAGTGGTTCAGGCAGGCAATCTGGTGGCACAGAACTCCATGTACAGATAATTTCCATAGGGCTCAGTCCTTAGTTCTGATCTGGCAGAAGCCCAGATCTTGTAGAGGTCGGAGCAGGCAGGAAGAGACAAGAGGGCAAAGAAGGGGCAGTCTGTCCCTTTTAAGGTCCTATCCCCCTCTGCTGAGAGCACATTCTCACCTTCAGGATCTCGGTGCATTTTTCTTTTCCCCACATATTTTAATGCAGTGAGAAAGACGCCATGCGCTTATTCAGCAGTGCTTGCAGGTTTCTTTCAAGTGCATTGGGGAGTGGCCAAAACCTACCTTTACAGCAGCGTGTTTGTAAAGAGCCGCATAAATCCTGCTGTGAGAATCACTCCGTTTGCATTAGACAAGCACATATTTTGGGTTTGGTGGCTGGCTGGCAGGCACCTGCCGCTTGGAGAGGCAGTGCGGGCAGGGCAGCAGCAGCGATATGAAGCTGCTGCTGGGAGTCTCTCCTGCTCTTCCGCGGTGCCGCTCTCTTTCACTCTCTCCCAGCGCTGCCTGAAGCCAGAGATCCCCATTCTCCATATCGGGGGGGAGGCGAGTCCTGGACATTGCAGATGGGGGGGGGGGAATAAACTGTCGAAGTTGCTAGTTCTGGGTGTCAGATGGGGGGGTGCAAGCTGGAAAAGTCACTAGCACTTCCCCTCCCCCCTTAGTGATGAGTTTGCAATCCCCCATGCACCCCCAAATAAGTGAGGGGGGGAAAATTAATTAGCAGGCAATCGGCTGTTTGAAATTTGGTTGGTCCCATCCCTGCTCCACCCCGGAGGGGTGTCTTCTTCAGCCCAGGAGCCAAGCAGCAAAGCCCCCTTGTGCCCCGGTCGCTTTAGAGGTCAGATTATCAATTGTGGGTTGTGTTCTCCTGGGGTGGAGATCATCAATCATCATCATCATCCCAACCCACTTGGTGGTGGCTACTTTGCAGAAGCTGAGGTGTCAACTAGTGGCCGCACTGACTGACATGAGCAGAGGATTTTCAGGTATACTGGAACTGTGCGAATGTCAAAGGCGCATTCTGTAAAATGCGCAAACCAATGATGGTGTGAATAGTGCATGGGTTTATTTAAGCGCATTTAGAATTGACTGCATTTAGAAAAAACAGCATTTTAATGTATGTGTGAATGTGCTCTGAGATTGGTTCATGGGAGGTCACCTGGTCTATGACCCAGTCCAAGGCAGGGAGGTCTCTGCCCCGCCATGTGGTGACAAACCAGTCTCTCAGTTCAGGAATGTCAGGAATGTGGCTAGGTTGCCATGTGCTCACAAGAGAAAGGAGGGCAGGTCCCACCCTATTTAGGAATGCAACACTGTCGTGCTAGGGTCCCTCTAGAGGTGAAGGCAGGGGCAAAAGGCTTTGTGCCACACCTCCCCCTCCTAAGCCACAGACCCCATCAACAAAGACAGAGAAGGAAGAGAGAGAGGAAGAATTAGGGAGGAAGATGAGGCGTTCAGTTTTAGCCATGTTAAGTTTGAGCTGACGATGACATGAGACATCCAGGTAGAAATGTCAGAGAGGCAGTTAGTGAGGCAAGACTGGATAGAGGGAGAGAAAGAGGGGGTGGAAAGAGAGCGCTGGGTATCATCAGCATATGGATAGTACTGGAAGCCATGAGATTCAATGAGTTTGCCTAGAGACCAAGTGTATAGAGAGAAGAGAGGAGCGACAAGGACAGAGTCTTGGTGAACTCCAACTGAGAGGGGAAGAGAAGTAGAGGAGGCACCAGCAAGAGACTCATTGAAGGATGAGTCAGAGAGGTAAGAAGAGAACCAGTTGAGAACTGAGCCATGAAAAAAACCAAGGAAGTGGACGGAGTCAATTAAGAGAGTCAAGTAAAAGGGAGTCAAGTAAGCGATAATAACTTCTATGGAGTAAAAAACCCAGATCTGGTATGTTTGTGAAAGCACATCCTTAGCTGGGATCAAATAAGCTGTGCAACACTGTTTCTGTATTGTGATTGAAAAACCAAACAAACATTTCAGGTACAAATATGTTCATACAAATTGACAATACTGTTTGAAAGACACCTTCCACAGACACTTATGCCAATAAAATTAATCTATTGAGATATCTGCCAAAAATTTGCACGTAAAGTATACATGAATATCCCATTTTAAAATTTGATTGAATATCTGTGGAGAAATCCTGCATTATTCCTGATGGTATCCATGCTTGGATATATTTTGTCATTATTGGGACTTCTGTCTAGCAAAGCATTTAGTATATGATCTCACACAGTGAAAAGCACTTGGCCTGATGCAATGCAGGATTTATAGACTATAAGCACATCAGAAGTCTCATCAAAAGTCAACAAAACTACTTGCATGCTTTAAGTAGGGGTGTGCAATTCATTTTCATTTTTATAATAACAAACATGAAAACCCCATTTTCGTTTTCATTATTACAATAATGAAAAAAGAAGAAAAGGAAAAAAAAAGTCCAGAATTTCAGAAACAAAACAAAAATTTCAGACTAAAAAAATTAAACTTTTGGGACATAAATGTCAGGCTATAACTTCTTTACTTTCTGTCCAATTTGCATGTAATTTGGAGATAATATATCCCTTAGCCAGTGCATTATCCGTACCATATGGCAGAAGGAATTATGTCAGAAGGAATGGATAACGGGTCCCAATGTAGAAGCATCTTGATTTGTGATGCATTTATTGCTGTAACAGCTTTGCTTTTCATCCAATTTGGATAGATTTTACCCCTCACCAAGATATCATGCATGCCAAATTTCATAAAGATTGGATAACAGGTTTCTATTAAATAAGCAATGGGAGTTTTGTGGTTTGTGCACACGTTTCCAGCGGTAACATTTTTGTTTTAAATCCAATTTGGACAAAATTAGGCAAAAATGTACCCCTCCCCAAAGGGATTATCCATAACAAATTTCAGAAAGATTGGATAAGATTTTATAAGCAACTTAACATTTGTGATTTTAACAGAACTTACGCAAATACTAATCCTGACAATTTGAGGACAAACACGAAAATTTCAGGTTGTAAGAAGGACTTCTGGAAGCAAGCAAGAGGGGAGGGTGAAACAGCCCAGAAATCAAGAGATATGATTGACACATCCAGGCTGGCCAATTAGCATCCAAAACACGTCCTGCAACACAGTGACAGAGACATAAGAGAATCCTTATTGACTCTTTCCTAAGCAGATGCTTCCAACTTCACAGTAACAAGCGTGGGGTGGGTGGGTAGGCACAGCAGAGAATGAGGATACATGATTGACCTTTATGCTGGCCAACTGGCATCACAAACCAATCTTGTACCACTGTGAAAAACATAAGAGAATCCCTAGTATAGGCTCATTCTCTGAAGATGCTTCCCAGGCTTCCAACTTGCCAGGACTCAATCAATGCATCCAGTGAGGCAAATATATGCTTCTGCCAAGCTGCACAGACCACACCATGGCTAGATATTGTGTGGGTTGTAGTCCAGCTCAGTGCTCTCTGTGTGTCACTGAAAGTGCTCATAAAAGCAGAACTCTGACTACACCTATTGTCCCCCATGTATGCTCCCAACAGAATTTGGGGTGTCAATAACTGAAGCCTGTGCCAGTGCCTCTGGCATCTGCTCTTCCTCTGCTCTGCCAACCTCCTCCTGTCTTCTTCACCCTCTCTACAAATATTCCAAAAATACGATCTCTGCATCTAGTAAAAACTCTATAGAGAGGAAACACCTGCAATCAATTTAAGGAAATTTGAAACTTCCGTAAAAATCACAAAAGGATTATTGTTTATAAATTGGGACCCTTTATCTAATAAAGGTGTGCAATTCATTTTTGTTAGTATGATATGGAAACGAAACTTTTAATTCTCTTTTTTTTATTATAATAATGAAAATGAAAAATAATATTAATGAAAACAAAAATGAAAAAAAGGTTTTGAAATAATAGGAAAACACTGAAAAAAATGTATTCCTGGCTATAACTTTTTCATTTCATATTCAATTCTGATTAAATATATCAATATTGTACCCACAGTGGAGGGCACTAAGTATACCAAATTTTAAAATGATTGGATAAAGGGAACCAATTGTAGAAGCATTTTGAATGTTATGATTTTAAGAAACGCTCCATACACATTCCTGGCTGAAACTTCTTTATCTTCTGGTCTGTTCAATTTGCATGAAACCTGGGAATAATATGTCCCTCCCCAGTATTACAAATTCTGACAACTTTCAGAATTATTGGATAAAGGGTCCTGATGTTATAAGCCAATACCTTGATAATGAATTTCTGGCTATAACATTTTTATATTCAACCTGTAGTGTTTACAAGACATTTGGCAGGAACATATCTCATACCTTCCATGTCATCTATGCCAAACTACAGGGCAATTTGATAAAGGTACCCAGTTTTATAAGCAATTGAAGTTGTCCCCTTGAAGACCATTATTCAGATAAATAGTAGCACATGCAGTGCCAGTCAGAGGCAGGCACCTGGCATGGCAGGGGAAGGGAGGCTGTAGGAGGGAAGATGTGGAGCAACCCAACAGACTGACAGACGCATTCACTGACCAATTACTGCATGCTTCCAGCTTTATAGGACCAATCGGTGGTTGCATTTGAGGAGGGCATAGGGGGCAGCCCTGAGGTGGGCATAGAAGGAACATAACTGGGACTTTGGGGATAGAATCCCAGAAATCAGGAGACATGGTATACACATCCAGGCTGGTCAATTATCATCACAATCACATCCTGCAGCACTGTGACAGAGGACATAAGAGAATCTCTATTGGCTCTTTCCTAAACAGATGCTTCTGAAATCCCAGTAACAAGTGGGGGAGAGAAGCTGGAATAGTCACAGCACAGAATGAGGATATTTGATTGACATTTCTGCTGGCCAATTGGCATCAGAAACTGATCTTATACCACAGTGACACGCAAGAGAATCCCTGGCATAGGCTCCTTCTCTGCATATGCTGTGCAGGCTTATAAAATTCGGACACTTTATCTGATATTTTGCAGAGATTTTTCTGATATTTTGCAGAGATGATCCTGAAGGTCTGTGATAGAGCTCTACCAAATTTCATGTACACTGGTTGGACTAAAAATATGTTACAGTCAGACATATATTTATAAGTTAATTGCTTATACCACCAGGACCCTTTATCTAATCTTTCTGAAAGTTGTCAAAGGTAGTAATCATTGTGAGGGGTATAAATTTTACAAGTTTCATCCACATTATATGGAAGAAAAAGAAGTTACAGCCAGAAATGTGTATGTAGATTTTTGCAAAATAACACAATTCAACTGCTTATAAAATAGGATTCCTTTATACTATCTTTCTGAAATTTGGTAAACTTAATGTCTTCCAATGGAGGTACAATTATTCAAAGTATCATCAAAATATAACATAAGACAAACAAGTTAAGCCAAAATGTATTTTCCATTGAAACCAATGGCAATAAAAAAACAAAAGCAAAAACAAAAATTAAATTTTGATATTTATGAAAATGAAAATTTAAATAACAAAAACAAAAATGAAAAATGGCATGGGTCCCCGATGCATACCTTTGTTATCTAATCTTATTACAATATGGCAGGAATTATCTCTTTGATGAGGGGAACAAACTGTCCAAGTTGCATCCAAATTGGATGGAAAACGAAGACATTACAGCTGGAAATGTGTGTGCCAGCCATGAAATGATTAAATTGCTTATAAAATCAGGATTATCCAATATTTCTGAAATTTGGAAGGGTTGATCCCTTGAATAAGGGTCACAATGAGTCCAAATGTCATTCAAATTGAATGCAAGACAAAGATATTATAGCTGGAAATGTGTGCACAAACCATGTAATTAAATTGCTTATAAGCTTGGCACCCTTTATCTAATATTTATAGAAGCTTGTGGAAATGATACTGTGGGTTAGGGGTACAATCTCCCCAAATTTTATCCACAATGGATGAAACATGAAGAAGGTAACAGCTGGAAATACATTTCCCATTGAAACCAATGGAAAATGAAAATGAAACTTAATAATGAAATAAAAAAATGTTGATAACGAAAACAGAAGAAAAAAAAAATGACTAATGAAAACAAAAATGAAAAGGGTGCCTAGGTCACACCCCTAACTCTAAGAAGTTGTCTAAGTGATTGGGGGTGGGATTGGGCTTAAAAGGGAAATGTTGAAACTCTTGCCAAAGTTTCAGGTGTTTAAAATCCCATCAGCTCTGACTGAGTCCCAAAGAATTCCATCACAATGTTATCATCAACCCTAGTAGGTACAATATTATCCCAAATGATTAAAAAGTCTTCACTCCATCTTAGCACATGAAAATATATTTAAAATTGAAATCAAATGCTATACCTGTTCAATGGTTCTAATGTTATGAAAGAAATTACTTCAGGGTTTCTCCTTTTATGCACAGAATCTTTATCTAAATGTTAATTTATACTCTGGAATGGTATAAACAATTCTAGATCTTTGAAAGCTTTTTTAAATGTATAGGTTTAATTCATTTTGCTTTAAGATATGACCAGATGTTCTTGTTCTGATAGTAATAAGTGGAAATGTTCTTATGGAATTGTCTTAATGCAATTATTTTCTGGATTCTATTGGCATTTAGAATCTATGTATTCTCCATAGAGCAAATAATCTTTTTCTGTAATAATTCCTTCTAGGATTCAAATTGCTTCTTGAAGAAAGACACTCTATTTGAAAACAATGTTTATTATAACTGTCTACTGAGGTTAAGTAGAGTCTTTCCATTGACTTCAATGGGGTCTGCAACATATTATAAGATAGACAGCTTTGTAAAGAGGGAGCATTTTTCTTCTTCTAGAAGTCTTTCTCAATTTCATGAGTTTTCTTTCCATATAATAGGCCTTTTTAGATTCACTTTGAACCTCTTACTTTGTGTATGTATAGTTCACCCGTACCTGTATGATGAATAGTGTTAATAATGTTGGAGGGCTGGTAAAGGCTCTGGAAATTTTTCACATCCTTTAGAATCATTATAAGTACAAAACAAACGTATACTGAATATAGTGTAAACTTCTGTATATGAACCTCCCTGTAATGGATGAACCTCCCTGTAATGTTGGATGAACCATCACTTTAATGGATGAACCTCCCAGCTGTAATGTTCCCTACTACTGTGGAACTCCTTTCCCCTGGAGATTCATTAAAACATGAGCCTGAGCATTTTTAAAGACAACGCAAGACCTTTCTCTTTGGCAAGTATGTCGCAGGTGGGAACAGAGGTTGGGGGGAGTAGGAGTTTGTAGAAATGTGTATATATTTTCATGTATTTTTATTGTACAGCTTTTTTCTGCTGTTAACTGCCTTAAGCCTATGGGAAAGGCGGGATATAAATTTAAATAAATAATTAATGGGAGATGACTCAGCCACACCATAAGGCCCTGCTATACCGAGCTCTGGGCTTACAATTCTGTATCTCTAGTCCCTTATGGCTGTTCTCTAGCTGTTCACTGTGCATTTCTCAGGGATGATGCTGCTCCTGGGGAATTGCTTTTCCTGGTTGTACCTACCAAGTTCTGTCCAGGTATCCTGGAATCCATACAAGATAATCAGTCAGTGGTCTGGCTGGGAGAGGCCATCAGGCGGAATGACCACAGTACTTGGGGTCCTTTGCCGTTCACATTCAACCACACACACCCCTTCCAGTTCTGTGACTGGGCTTTGGTGTTTTCCTGTCATACTCTTGACTACTTATGAGCTTTTTCCTCATTATGGTTCGTAGTCCTGGTTGTTTCCCTCCCCAGTATCTCTAGCCCATCTCTCGCGTCACCCCCAAAGCACTATGAATAGTAGTGTTCTAGGGACAGCAATCTGGGCTGAGTGGGCTCTCTCCTGGTTCTTTTTGCTAGGGCCACAAGGGCTGCCTGTTGTTATCAAGTTCACCCCCAGCTCTTTCTCCCTGGCCACCTCTGTCCTAAGAGTGGGGTTTTCTCCTTGAGTCTCCACCCAAAAACTTGCTTAATCCTCCTTCAAGGGAGATGAGGTCATCTTCCTTGCTTGCAGCTGGGCCCAACTACTCCTCTCCTGGCACTGGAGCCCATGCTAAACAGTTTGCTACACCACCACATCCCGTATGGCTGGAATTCTGTCACCAGGAAGCAAGTCTTGCCCTAACCTTGACAGGGCAGACCTTCCCTTCCCTGGCCTGTCTAATCACATGTTTCTTCCAGTTTGAGGGTACCAGTTGTTACTTGCCCACGACTAGAACTTCTTTTTGCTGCCCCATTTCTAGCAGGAGCTCCTCAGACTCTCGGGCTTCTTGGAGACTTCCCTGAGTATTAGCTGTCTTAGAAGCTTCACCCCTGCAACAAGGGTCAGAATGGAACCCCACCCTTCCACTGTTCTGCTCCCCAGTGGTCCTCTCCCTGCTGGGAACTATTTCCTTTTATTCCCAGCTTACTGTCCCCTGATCCATTTACTACTCTAGAGGTGACCAGTAGCAGGGTGCTACATACTTTTCAATTTTCAACACTCCCATATCCAGGTCTTTCTTTATTCCAGAAATGCTTTATATCTCTTGCTACTTTCACAGGGGACACAAAATATGTCTGTTCAGTGATGAGCATCTGGCGGATGCTGCCAACACTAAGCAACTATTATATGTTGTTGCCACAATCAGCTGCTGAGTGCTTCTGAGCACTGATCAGCTGTTTAGTGCTGTCTGTGCTGAACAGCTCATCAGTCCTGAGCATTCATATCCAGACAAAATTCATATCTACCAAGATGTCTGGACATAAGAGGATATATTGTATTTTCCTTATGTCTAAAGGGTAAGATGTAGTAGGACAAAGGTTGTGCTTCAAAGTACAAAATGTGTAAGGATAGATTTTAACTGGGGACAAAATGACAACTATAACTGCAATACCAAGTAACCTTTTCTTCTGCTGTCACAGACGGTGCCATAGTTCAAATTATGGTATCATGTCGTCCAAGGCTGTAAATCTGTCTCTTTCCACTGTTACTGAGCTTATGTACTTGATCATTAGAGAGAGATTTCTAATAACCTAGAAATGGAAATAAAAAAGGAATTTATTATCTTTTATCACAGGCAGAAATGAAAAGATAGTCTAGATTGATTCTACAGATCACAGAGGAATTTGTCTTGTCACACAAGATATGTACATTTACATTGGCTTTTTCCAAGCAACCCCATGGAAAGGAAGTTCTCTGGAATTCTACTCTACCCATCATTAGAGCTGCTTGAAATGATTCATATCTTTGAAGTCTAAAAAAACAGAAGTGCCCTGTTTGCTCTTAGATGAGTCACTTTCTTGACATTTTAGATAGCAAAATGGCTTAATATTTTGGTTATGGCAACAAACTACATTGCTTCTTTCAACTGAAATGGAATTTACATTTTCCTATTAAACAAAGCATTGAATCTTAATCAGGGACAGCCAACACATCAGTTACAGTGAACTGTGCTTGACATCCTTGTAGACCACATGCTGCTGCCAGAGAGGAGTGTCTTGTAGGGATGGGTGAACAGAATGTGGTTCGGATGTTCGGTCGTTCGGTTTAAAACCTGAGTTTGAGTTCGACGATTCGGTTCAGCTGAGTTCGGGTTGGCCGAACTTGGTTGAACAGTCAAAAACAGCACTACCAAAACCAAAACAGAAATGAAACCGAAACCAAAACTTAACCAAAACTGAAACTTAGCCGAAACCAAAACTTATTGTTTTCCCCCCTAAAAATATGTTTTTCCTGCCCCCGAACTCATCCGAATTCATCCGAACACAACCAAACTGTTTGGTCATTCGAGAGTTCGGTCCGAGCTCTGAACATCCAAACCGCATTCGCCCATCCCTAGTGTCTTTTGCTCCTTCCTCCTGTTCCACCACTATCCCAGTTTCTCCATGCTTCTGTTGGCCTTCTTCCCCTTCCCAATTGCTGAGTTCCCCGAGACAGGGGAAGCCCCAGCAATGCCCGAAAACGCTGTCCAGGCTGGGGAGAATGACGCCGAAGATCAGGGATCCCCCCCATCAAGCCCAATTGAAAAAACAAACAGAAGGGATAGGGGGGAAGAGGCTAAAGGAGGAGAAAGAGCCACGAAAGGCAAAAGAAATCCCCCTTCCTTCGGGGAGCAGGGGCAGGCCTCAGTCAGCAAGAGAAGGGCGCCAGATCTGATAGAGAGGGAGGCAGACTCTGAGGAATCCAACACAGACACAGAAGAACTAGGGGCCCCAATAAGAAATTTAATATTACAAATGAGAAAAGAGATATTGGGAGAAATGAAAAAAATTAAGGGGGCAATTGATGATGTAGATAAAAAACAGGAAAACTTAACAAAAAGAACAGAGGTAGCTGAAGGGAGAATATCATCCCTCGAAGATCAGGCTCTAGAGACAGATGGGATATTAAAGCAACTTAAGAGTCAAACAGATGCCTTAAACCAGAAGTGTGAAGATTTGGAAAACCGGGCAAGAAGGGTGAAGAGGAGAATACACGGGGTAAAAGAAATGGAAGGTGCAGAATGCATTAATGAAATCATATGGACTATAATAAGAGAAAACTTCCCAGATAAGGGAAACCTGCAGAATCCAGGCATTGATAGGGCTCTCAGAGTGGGACGCCCGAGACAACGAGAAGCGGAGCCCCCCCGCCCCATCATTGTGAAATTTACCTCGTATAATATTAAGGAACAGCTACTGTGAGCGGCTAGAAATAAAAGGAAGCTGGTGTACCAACAGAATCCAATTAGACTGTTACCAGACTATGCTGCACAAACAGTCAAGAGAAGAATGAGATGGAACAAGTTCTTTGGAACAATGTTAGAAAAGAATCTCAGCCCCAGGATTATTTTCCCTGCACAGCTAATGATTACGTTTAAAGGAAAAAAGAAAATTTTCGATGCCACAGAAGACCTGGAAGCTTTTCTGCTCGCACTACCAGCAGTGTCAAGGAGTGACAACGAAAGGGCAGCAGAATGATCTGAATTGACCTACACACAGGGAAACCTGGCACAATAGAACAATCCCAAGTCTCAAATTAAATCAATCAAATTATCTGCATGCTGAAGACAGGAGATCTAAAAGACCTGCAAAGATCCCCCTGGGGCAAGGTAGTAGGATAAGCAGAGGGGGCATTCTCCACTTTAAGTCGGGGAAGGGGGATAGGAAGAAATGTTGCATTTAAAGTTACATAGAGTAGAGAGGAAGAGGGGTTTTTTGAATGGGACAATAGGTCTCCAAGGCCATATAGGTTCACGTTAAGATTAAAGGTGGGGTGGAAGAGGGGGGTCTTGATCTCCAACCAGAGGAGAGGGAGTGGGCACAGGGAACATGACCAATTGAGAGGAACTCCTAAGGGGAACCACCAGAAGGGAGTAAGAGGGAGGTTGTGGGAAAGGGAGTTAAATCTAATCTGATATAAGTTTAAGTGAGAATCTGAAGGTGGAGTGGAATAGGGGGGTCTTGAGCTCCATCTAAAGGGATAGGATAGAGAGGGTAGGGAATCAGGGATTTTAGAGGTATAAGAGGCAGAAGAGAGGAAGAGTTTTGGGCAAAGGGGAAAAAAATAAAATAAAATTTTAAAAAAGGATAAAAAAGGGAGGGTTTCATTAAAGGTTTAAACAAAAAGTTGGCTTGTAGAAAAAATTATGAATTACAAGGGTGGGGGGAGGGAGGTCTTGTTAAGAAGTAAGGGAAAGAAGAACATCAAAGACTCAGCTTCGTGCAAAGCAACATGAAGAGGAGCAAAGACCTCAAGAAGTGGGGGGGAGGGGAGGGATGTTGAGGAAGGGTGGTTAACTGATGGGGAAATGTTTAAAATGTTGTTAAGAGATGAAATGTGCGACAAGGTGTGTGAAGAAAAAGAGAGGGTACGCAGTCATGAAATTCAGATAAGGGAAAGTAAAAAAGGGGAGGAAACAAATTTAAACGAACAAAAAAAAAGGGAGAAAAGGGACAGAATGGGGCAGAACAAAGGAAAAAAGAAAAAGACACGATGAGTGGATTTAAAACAATTTCTCTTAACGTTAGAGGTCTAAATACACCCCAAAAAAGAAAAAGAGTCAAAAATTTAATAGCAGAACAGAAGGTAAATATCTTCTTCCTGCAGGAGACTCATCTGTTGAGGAAGGATGTAACAAGAATGGCAACCCCCTAAGTAGGGAAGCTATAGAGTTGGGAGAACAAGAAGCTAAAATCATTTGGGACCATATGCATAAGTGTGCCTCCTCCCTAAAAATTAAAGAGGCCTAAATAAAATTAACTATGAGATTCTACCTAACCCCAGACAGAACAAGATATACAGTGCTAGGGGTAAAGCGCTTTGCTGGAGGAGTTGCGGAGAGTGGGGAGACTACCTGCACTGCTGGTGGTTCTGCAGCAGAGTGCTGGTCTTCTGGAGTAGAATCTGGAAGGTAATAAATCATTTGGTAGGGACAATAGTTCCCTTTAGGCCTGAGGTGGCACTGCTGGGTCTATACCCGAAGGAGGAAGCTCTGGAAGGGAAAACTCAATCATGCAAAATGATATTCTTTGCCGCTATAAACATAATCCTTAGACACTATGGATCAAAGAGAGCTCCAGATGGAGGAAGGGTTGCAAAGGATGATTTTCATGTTCACAATGGAGAAATTACAAGCGGGGTTGCATGGGAAATTAAATAAATTTAAAGAAACATGGACACCTATAGTGCAAACCTTAGACAAAGAGCTGTCGTGGGTAAACAATATAAAAACTCTATTCGATACTCAATTCTAACGAACCTATAGTGATTGGGTACCTCTGAAACCCAGGATAACATTCTCTCAAGAATAATGTATCATCTAGCAATACTGGGTAACACACGCACTGGTTATTATCTCTGATATGATATGTGGTTAATGTTCATATTTTTAATTTAAAAAAAAGTATGACAAGACAACATTTGTAGTACTTATGAACTATGTTCAAATTTGAAAATATCAATAAAAAGTACATTTAAAAAAAACAAAAAAAACCCCGCTCAGGAACACTTCAGGGTCGTCCCCCTCTTTGAAGGGGGTGAAGTCCTTTGGTGTCAGCTTGTGGGGTGCAACCAACTTTTGCTGGAACATATCAGTCTCATGCTGGTGCTGCGCCTCCTGGGCTTCTCGCTGTTCCTTCTCATGCTTGCACTGAGCTTCCTGGGCCTCTCGCTGCTGCTTCTCGTGCTGGCGTTGCCTCTCTCTGTCCTCGAGCTCCATCTCTTTAAGGCGTAGCTGCACCCGGATCAGGTCCTGCTGTTCTGGGGTCACTCCAGGAGTCCCGGAGAGAAGGGTTGCTCCCCCTCCTGCCACTAGATCACCAGACTGGTCCTGTTTTGACATTTCGAAGGACTTTATAAGCTGTTTTAACAGTTCGTTAGTTAACTCTTCAGTGCGTAGGTCTCTCTTCTGAGCTTCTTTTACAAGGTCAGCGTTAGTGAGTTTATTGAGCCCTTTGGGCAATCCCAGCGGGGTGCTTCCCTGTTTTCCAGAACTCATGCACCTGTTTGCTCTTGCACTGCTTATCTAAGCCCTATCCTAGCCCAGATTAATTCAGATCTGCTTTGCTTAAAGTTCAAAATTAAAAACCTCTTAAAGGAAAAAACTCTGGTTTCCAAACCAGTTTGCTAGGGAGCACACTCCTCCCCCCTCAGCAAATTATCATACCAATGGCGGAAAGAATTTCTCAGTTTGGCCAGAAGAGTTCTTTTCACTGCCCTGATTAGCCTAACAATGAAACAATTAACACTGGTTTGCTCTTTCGCTAAGCCAAACCAAAGATTTTGGGAACTAGCATGTGTGTATTTTTCTTGGGGATCAATCACTATTTCTTGGGGATCCAATACCACCACTGCCACCAGTTGTGGCATAACAGAGCCCACTGGGGCTCGCCCCAGACTCCCGACACTCCGTTACCCACTTATTTACTGGTCTCTTACCCACTGCCACCACCACAGAGCTTTTTATTTATTCAGATTCCGGCCTCATCCCTCTGGGGAGAATGAGACTTATTCTACTTCTTTATAACAGTCAGTTTCACGAGCCTGTATAACACAGTTCCAAGTTTCTGCCACCCAAGCGTACAGAGGTGTATTTGCTAACACACACACACACACACACACACACAGAGATCATTTAGAACAAAAGGAAAGAATACTTTACTGATAACATAAACCCAGCATCACAGGCTACAACCATGTGAGGTATTTTGAATCCTTGAGCAAAAGCAATTGATCAGAACAGTTTAGGCACAATGGCCTTTTTAGAAGCATCTGGCCTAAACTGGTCCCTCAGATCTAACATTCAATTACTTACAGCTTCAGGTGCTCCTTTGCCTTGCAGCAAAGGGGTTCAGTCCTTAGGTTTAAGCTCCTCAGCACCAGGTCAGTGTCCAGAGCAAACAGAAGACAAAATGGGAGAGCCCTGAGAGGTGTGTCTTTTCTTTTTAAAAGCCCCTTGCCCCTCAATTGTGATTGGTCCTTGGGAGGTTACCTGGCTGTACCTTCCCCTGGTATTGCGAAATCCTGCCTAGTAGCAACTGGAAGCCAGAGAGTCAGTGAAGGTCAGCTGGAAAGGGCAGGGCTGCTCCTGGCAGCTTCTGCCACAGAGATGTGAAGCTAGTTCCTAGGGATGGGACTCTTGGTTTTGGTTTTAACCAAAAGAGGCTGAAAGTGTCTCTTTTGGTAAACCAAAAGTTCAGTGAATTGGGCCTGTCTTGTTTTCCAGTTCTAAGATCTTCTGTTCCCATTGAAGCCAATGGGAAATTCTCCCATTGACTTCAGTGGGAAGAGAGGGAAACCTCCACCACTCCAGTCCCGCCCTTGGAGGGTGGGGGTGGAAATCAATTACCAATAACACCCCCATCTCCACCCACTGGGGTCCAGCGTTACCCAACTAACCCCTAGGCCCCTGTACTTTACTTACTGTTGCTGCTCCGGATGGTGGGGGCCGCCAGCTGGGATGTCAGCTGGGCTGCTGACTCCGCTACCGGTGGCTGGGTCTCCTCTTCTGCTGACTGGTGTCAGGAGCTGACTCTGCTGCCAGGTCTCCAGACTTTCTCCACTGTGGGGCAGTGGAGAAGGCTTGGCTGCCTGACTGCAGAGCCAGCTCCTCCCACCAACCAGCATTAGAGGAGGCCCAACCACCAGCAGTGGAGCCAGTTCCTCTGCCAGGCAGCGGGGTCTTCTTTTCCTTCTTACAGATCCTGATCTTGAAGAAAATGCTGCTGGATTGGAAATGGCACAGTGCATATGTGCAGAATGGCCTCGGTGGCCATTTGCACATGTGCGCTGCACCGCTGCCAATCCGGTAGCATTTTCTTTAAGCTACAGACCTATAAGAAGAAGGAAGAGAAGGCCCAGGTGCCTGGTAGAGGAGCTGGTTCCACTGCCGGTGGCCGGGCCTCCTCTGATGCTGGATGGTGGCAGGAGCTGGCTCCTCTGCCAGGCTGCTGGGCCTTCTCCGCTGAGTGGCAGAGAAGGCCCGGTGGTCTGGCAGCGAAGTTGGCTTCCGACACCAGTCAGCAACGGAGGAGGCCCAGATGCTGGTAGTGGAGCAGGTGGTCCAGCTGGTGGACGTAAACCCCACCCTCCGGACCAGACCTGCAACAACATTAAGTAAAGTACAAGGGGCCCGGAGGTTGGGTAAAGCTGGGCCACGGTAGGTGGGGGCATTCGGGGTAATGGATCACCACCCTCTGAGGCCGGGAGTGGGGTAGGGGGGATGCCCAGGGGTTTTTTGGTGGGCTCCCCTGTGTCGCAGAGGGTTCTCTTTTTCATTGAAGTCAATGGGAAATTTTGACTTCAATGGGAAAGAGATCCGACACCGATAAATCTGATACCGACAGGAGATCCGAGCCAAAACCGAAAGAAACCGCTACCAATATTTTGCCTGGAGTTCCACCCCTACTAATTCCCATGGTGAGAGTGAGTGATGGGTGTGGATCCTAACAAGACTTACCCTGGCAAGCCCATACCTGCTACGCTGACCATTTGACCTTCCTCTGAAAAAGAGTCTAAAATTACCAATAAAATTCAGAATATTTTCCATCACACTTTAGTTTAGTTTTTAATTTATTCTTGTGCATTTTGAATCTCCCCCACCCCCAACCCCTCAAACACTTGAAAATAAGCTAGGGAGATTTTTGCTGATAAAGATATGTAGCTGTAGCAGACACATTTATTGTTGTACTTAAGGATGATGTTATCTCTTGTCTAGGGGCCTCTCTAAAGAATGTTGCTCTGTATTCTGATAATTTATACATTAGAACAGCTCTCTTGATCAGCTGCATCTGGGTAGCCTGCTATATGTGAAGCTTTGTATCTCAAAACATTTACCCTAGTTTAATGTGTTTTCTTCCCTAAGGCTTGGCATCTTATTTATCTGAATCTGGGACTGTTTCTAAGAATATCAAAGAGTAATTCCTTGAAGACAAGATGAGAGATGGCACAGATCAGCATGCTGCACTTTGTGCATCTCCTCTTACTTCTTGCCTTGGAATGCATGCATTATTTTACACTCTGTCCTTTTTCAGGACCATAACTCTCAAACATGCCTAGCCCTTGTTTCTAGTGTCACAGAATAATCTAAATTTCTAAAAGCCCAGGTCATTAGGATATTGACATGTGTGTCTTAATGGTCATAATGAAGTAACAATATAAAGTTCGCCTGTTCATAGCAGTAAAAGAAGCTTCAGAGCTTTGAATTGACACTGTTTTTAAAATAATGAGGTGAGCCCTACCATATCATAATATGGTGTGATCCTCACGCATTGTAAACAGTGGGGTGATCCCATGCCCCATGGAGTGCCATGCATGAAAATCATGTGCATCCCAGACACGGGGCATATGGCATCTGTGCAAACTATGCAGTTGTGTCCTCATGCAGCGAATGGCTGTGCACGTGGGTCATGGGATCGACTCCTATGAGAATTTTGCCACTTACTACAATGGAGTCATGTGGACCCAGAAACTTTGTAGGTGAAAGAGTGCCTCCTAGTTCAGAAAGAGGTAAGAAGACACTCCAAGAAACAGAATGTATCCCAGTTTCTTTCAAGGCTAGGTACACTGGGTACAGTTTTGAGTAGAAGGTACAAGGTAGAAGATGGCACCTAATTAGTCAAAACAAAATTTTATATTAAGTGCAGCGGAGAGGAGGTAGTAGGGAAGGCGGCTCCAGGTGCCCTAGGGCAACAGCACTGTGGACTGAGGTGGCCTGTGTCCCTCAGGATCAGACAGAGCAAGTGCTAGGGGCTGGAGTCACAGATCATCACAGGGACGCTGTATAGCCTTGGATTGGGCAACCGCTATGAGAAACACACTCAGTAGACAAAAGACATGGGGATATGCTTGGAGGACAGGAGGAACTCTGAGGGTGTCATGAGAATTAGTGCACGTGGGGATATGCTATTTCACTTCTATCTTGTGAGAACACCATCACTATAAAAATTACATTGAGGGACCCGGTCATGCATGAATGTTCTTGCAGGATAAAAGCAGAACAGTTTTCTGGGTGGCAGAAGAGTAGATGGTTCAGGAGATCCTGCGGGAAGGCGGCAGTGGGTCAGGGGAACCCAGAGTGGGACAAGGAACTGTGTGAGGATGGGGAGGAGGGCAGAGGGAAGGCCCAGACAGGAGGAAATAGACACAGACTGGTGGCAGGGGGCAGAAAGGGAGAGTGTGAGAAGAACAGAGCTGAACATAGAGCACAGACAGTGAGCGGGAGAACAGGGAGGGGCAGACAGTCAGAAGCAGATAACCATACACCAGAACAAGGATGGGGTACAGCAGCACAACAAATACTCTGGCAACTTTCACATGTTACTGAAGAGGTAGGGAAATGTCTGGGAATGCAATTGTGGCTCTGTTCTCATGGGAATTAGCACTTGTGGGAATGTGCTATTCTGCTTTTATCCCACAAGAACATTTGTGCAAAAACAGGTCCCCCAATGTAGCTTTTAGAATGACAGGAGTTCTCGCAGGATAAAACTGGAACAGCATATTCTCACATGCACTAATTCCTAGGAGAACAGAGCCGTGATTGCATTCATGGAAGTTTCCCTGCCTCTCTGATAATGTGTGAAAGTGGCCTCAGACTCACGGACACCACAGGGGCAGAAAGCATATTTATTTATTTATTTAGTCATATATCTATACCGCCCTCCCGCAGAGGCTCAGGGTGGTTTACAATCATTTTTTAAAAGGCGGGGAGGAGAAAAAAGCCATTAAAATCAATTTTTAATAATCCCCTTAACACCTCACCCAACCCACCTGCATAGAAGGGCAGGTTCAACATGTGAGATACAGCAACAGTGCCAGCAATGACACTGAATTCTCAGATAGTCAGCACAGGTGGACTGTTGGCACTGAACTAAATAGAGTGGAGTGGATGCCATCTAGAACACGTGGTGGGACTGTTTGGTCACTTGGCAACCAGCCTTGACGCAGTCTGGAGCTTAAAGGAGCCACACATCACTCTCAAGCTTTCCTCTCCACCCATACAACCCCTGACATAGAATTAGTAACAGCATTCAATGAAATGGAAGATTGAGGCCCAAGAACAAAAGAGGGAAACAAAAAGCATCTGCTTCATTCATTTTGTTGGTTCTCTTGTTTTCGACTTCGTTCTTTCTTTGGAACGGAGTTCAATTTAGAATCCCCACTTGGAAATTAGTCTTTCTTTGGATCTAAGTGCTATAACTAAGGAACTTGATGAAACTCTTCAGTCTTGCCAATTGAGGGCAACTCTTAATTTCAGTTTTGCAGGTTCTTTCTTTATGTAGCCATTATTCTTTTTTAAAAACATATTTTAAACATCTGTGCTATATGTTATAGTTTATTCAACTTTAAGAATTGTTTCAGTTGTTTCCATCATATACTTTATAATTTGTAGTGATTTAGTAGAGTATTTCATTATCTTTATTGCAGTTTACAGCTATTCCATTGTAGTCATTTAGTCTACGCATCAGTAAAGCTTTTAAATAATTTAAAGTTGGGTTTGATTATTCCTGGATCAGAAGACTCCAAGTCCCTAGAATCTTATCTGAAGATCTAAAATAAACCTCTTGCAACAGTGAGGATCCAGGGGCATTGTTAGCTTGGGATGAGCCCAGGGACAAGAAATGTCCATGGTGCCCTCCCCCCGTCTTTTTTCCTGCCAGTGGTGAAGCCGCCGGCCGCTCTAGGAATGCTGGGATGCTGGTGCTTGGAACTTACTTACTCTCTGCAGAGTCTGCAGCATGCTGCTGTTGGCCTGCTGCTGGGCCCATCTTCTGGACCGGTAGCAAACTGGTCCCATGGTGCACTCTGTCCCTTGCTGCACTGCCTACACGCTGGGGCCGAGCGTGGCCAGCAACAGTGCCATTGCTTCCCTGGCCCACTCGACCGGCCCTGGAGGCCGGGAGCTGGTCGGGCAGGCCGGGGCAGGCTGGGCTGGCTCAATGTGGGTAGCGTCGGAGCAGGACGGTGCCTGGCGGTGATTCCACTAAGTTACTGAGTGGAGTCACCACCAGGCACCTTCCCGCTCAGGCTGGGCCTCCCTCAAGTCCTGCTTGGACCGGGTCCAGACTGGTGGGAAGGACTCCTCTGTGAGGCGGCGCCAGGGGGGGCGAGCTGAGTCGAGAGGTTTGTGAGTGCGACGAGGCCTGATGTAGACAGCTGCATGGGGCCTCTCCCCCTCCCTGCCTGCGGGGGGCCCATGCAGCATCCAGAAGGGTGCCCAGCCAGCTCAATTTTTTAAAAATAGAGAAAAAATGGGGGTGAGGGGGAAGGGTGGCCTAGCTAGTAGCTACCTTGGATATTGGGCCCCAGCCAGTACGGGCTCTGGGACGAATGTCCCTGTTTGGCCAATGGTAGCTATGCCCCTGAGGATTACACCTGTAATAGACTGTATGGCTAGAAGATATTAAAGGAATATTAAAGTAACAAGCTAGGCACCTAAAAGTTAGGTAATGCCAAATTGCCTAAACTCTGCCCATCTATGTGTATGTATTATGACAGAGTTCTTAATTACATGATCACAAACTATTTTATTTTATTTATTTATTTATTTTCATAGATTTTTACCCCGCCCTTCCTGCCATGCAGCTCGAGGCGGCTTCCAGAACATTAAAAACAATAAAATCAAATTAAAATTATCATAAATATTAAAACATTAAAACAGGACTAAGATACAATATAAAAACCCAGGTAGGTTGGGGAACTAAAACACCCCTCCCTACCCACCCTCCCTCCCAAAGGCCTGGGCGAACAGCCAGGTCTTACAATTTCGCCGGAATGTTAACAGGCTAGGGGCCAGGCGAGCTTCCTCCGGAAGGGAGTTCCAAAGCCG
>QEPC01015185.1:315320-344056 GCA_003113815.1 Sphenodon punctatus
CTTTTAAAATTTAGTTTCAGCTGCCATGTTTGAATTGTCGCACTCTTCAGGGGTCCAGCACCTGTGTAGGTAGGTTATAATTTTGATTGGGGCATCTCCATAAGGGATGAGGGGATCCCAGCTGCAATAGCAGGGTACGACAAGTACTTCTCCCTTGGGAGAAGTGACCGTGAGGGTTGTAGGGATACATACTGTCCCCAGCCTGAGGGCACTACCCTCCTACCCCAGCCCGCATGGGCCCTGGCCCCCTTCCCACCAAGCTTCGTATTGGGAAGGGGAGTCGTTTAAAGGGATTGGTACCTGATGGGATATCGGGTCAATCCCTGAGTTATAGTTATGTGTTAGTTATGGGTGCTGGACCCAATTCACTGGTGTGAATTGCCCCCACCATTACAATTCGGTTAGATAAGGTTCAATCCTAATAAAGAGTGCGGCCACTTTAAATCCAATTTATTTGTGTCGTGTCTTCCTTGGGGGTTGCGTCGACAACTGGCCACCCACTATACATATTCCAGGCCCGCAGTGTTGCCCTATGAGTGCCCTGTAACATGTATAGTGGTTGGGAGGTGGGTGGAGAGTGTCTTGTGTGAAAAGGCCACCTAATAAAGTTTATATTTTTGTTATTCAATTTGTTAGTGTTTGTGTGGTGTGCATACACTTATGGTCTTGTGGACTTTGTCTTCCGTTCCAAATTTACTTTCCAGGTGCTAACACAGAGTCTTGTTTACTGTTTTGTCCTGACAGTTAGTTCCTTGAATTTATTGAGCTTTACATTCAGCTGATTAAGGCATTCCTCAACTGCATATGAATAATTGTATTCATGCAAATGTTGAAAGATGCCCTAAATAACATAGTTATTGTCTAATGTCCACTGAAAAACCTCCTGTTGATTTTGGTGGGTTTTGGATCTTGCTCCAAGTCTTTTAATCCCCATTTTTAAACGATGTACAGGATTGTCTGAGAACTATATCGTGTGCATACTGAGGGGGGCACTGATGATGATGAAAATGATTTTAAAAGTATTGACCTGGGTTTGAAGCAAAGCAGGGCTAGATAAATGGTAAACGGACAGATAGGTGGCAAATGGAATTAGATGGCAAGGGGAAGTGCTAAAACAGAATCAAATTGATCTTTTTCTTTCCTAGTGTTTCTTTTTATTAAGCCTTGTCTCCTCAGATACTGATTTGATGTCCAACTCCCATGCAAGTGAGTTTCTCCCTAGATCGTATATTCACTGTTTTTCTGCCTGTTGCTAATCCTCTCTCTGAAAAGAAAAACGCAGCTAAACTGTCTGATGTCCCAAACCGTCTGCACTCTGGCTTCAGTCAGAAGGATTTGTCTGTCCCTGTAAAGGATCAGGTTGGTAATTGGATTGTCTGAGTAGCTGATTCTGTCTGGTATCTCAAAGTGTTATTTTGCAAAATGTAGCTTGGGGATAAAGAAAGCAACCACATTGTTCACTAAATGAGGTGATTAGTGCACAAGTTACCAGCACAGGAGGGGTCACCTAGTTTCTTCAAAGTCACATTTTACCAAGGTGCCGACAAGGAATTTATGTGCAGCCTACCTTGTAGAAAAAAAGTTAAAGGGGAAGTTTTTGTGTTTGTGTTTAGAAATAGTAACAGTTTGTATAGTTAACATTGATAATGTTGTTCAACACCTAAAACTTCAAGTTGAAAAATCTAAGCAAAATGTGTTAGTGGATGAAATCCAAATTTATTATTAGACTGATCTGGGGGTTCAGTCACAATACTCCAGATGAGGCCCAATCAATTCCTTATATCCATATATGTTTACTTCTGTTTTGTCACTTAGTAATAATAAATTTGAATTTCATCATACCTAAGAATACACTGAAGATGATTACTAGAGAGCAGTAGGGATGATAAAGGGTTTGAAATTCAAGTCATGCGAGGAGAAATTGAAGGAGTTGGATTTGTTTAGCCTAGAGAAAAGAAAATTAAGGGGAGAGAGAACTACTTTCCAATATTGTGAAGGCTGCCATAAAGAAGGTGCAATTCCTCTCCACTGCCACTGAAAGAAAATAAAAAATTATTTTCCATCTCTTCCATCAAGTTTTCCCTGGCTCCTCCTTCCCCTCGCTCTCCTTGCTGACTTATCCTGAATCATCATGTCTTGTGTAACATTAAATGAGTGTAACTACACCTTTGTAACAAAGCCAAGCACGTGCACCTGAGACCTCATGCATTCATGTATGTATCCTTGTGTCTTCCTCTGTTTCCCCCTCCCCCTCTTTGTCTCCTGCCACTTGTCTCTCTTAGATTTTAAGCCTGCTAGCGCAGGGACCGTGTCTATTTTATTACTTTGTAAAGTGCCAGGTACGCTGCTTGCGCTATATAAATGTTTGTTAATAATAATAAATAAATAAAGTTATGGGTGGGGGGGTGGGAACCATAGAGCTGGAAACTTCTCTCAGTTATACAAGTGCAAATCCAGAGTAACCCCTGGGACTTGAATTTACAATGGTAAAACTGTAATCTGTTTCTTATTTTTTTTTTTTTCTTTGAACCATCACAGGAAATCAGTTTGTTTTTCATTACTGATTCTCTGTAGGATTATTAAAAGTTTGAGTCTGGTATTAGTTGTAGGAAGTGTTTCAGAAATAGCATCAGGAGATTTCTTGAGCCCTGTGCACAGGAAATATAAATATATTGTGGTAATTTGGTACCTTCTTGTGATATGGTATGTCAAAGACCTATGAAGGGTCCTTTGTTTATAATATTTTGCACAACATTCCTGTATTACATCTAGTGATCTCTCCAAGATGTGTTGTGAGTTTGTGACAGCATTTTTCTCTTTTGTAGTATATTGGGGCAAAATAACTTCTGTGCAGCCTGGAAAAATATTCTGTATTTCATGCATTTTGAAGCGGTAAAAGGATCCTTTCATATTAATTTCTAATGGGCAGAAGCTATTTCTGCATTCTGATCATGTTTCTTCATTCTCTCTGGTGTCTGTAATGGAGCTTTATTTCCTCCTTCAGCTCGAGTTACACATTTGTAGCAATTTTTTTCTTTAAAAATAAATAAATAAAAACAGAATTGCATTTCCCCCCCTTCTTTGCCTGGAGATATCTTGCTAATTATTTGTCCATAACTCCTAAACAGAAGACAGAAATAAAATAAAATCCTACAAAGGGATCAGACAGTTCTGATGAAACTGAGGCTTGTGCAATAAAAATAACTTTGGATGCCAGGTGGTACAGCTAGTAGGGCAGCTTAACCTACTAGCCTGCCATCTTTAATGGCTTCAAATCTTGCTTAGGTCAGGAGTAGAAATTAATTGGTGTTTTCAACCTATTCCTTAGTGAACGTTTGTCAACATCTCACAAAAATGCCTTGCAATTCAGCAAAATTGGTCGTCTCTGCTCAGGATTAGGAGGAAAGGAGGATTGTAAACTAGAATTGGTCTGCATCTCCAATAGCTATTGGGGGAGGGGAGGATGTGAGATCACTTTTCACTCTGCCTGTTTGGAAAGTGTGGTTAGTTTCTTGCTTTTATAACTGCACTTGTGTAGAGTATTCTGCAGTCTCCCTTCTCTCACAAATCACCCCAACTCAGTATTACATATGTTCTTCTCCAGCGTCTATCAGCCTGGGTTTCTTTTGTTGTTCACCAATCTTTACTTAACAATACTTAGCTCAACACCACAAAGAACCCCAAAACAACAGCCTTTCAGCAAAGCATCTTTCTCTGTTCAGTTTACCCAACTCTGCGCTCTCTCACACTGAACAGCTTCTCTAGTTCCCCCAGGCTCGCACTGGGTGCTTTTAGATGGACGGCCGCCACGGTCGGTGGTTCTACCTGCATCAGCCCACTTCACCCAAGGGCTGGCCCATCCATCTAAAGGCACCCCCACCAGATGTGCAAGGGCAATGCTCCGGAACATCCCAGAGCTCCACGAGTGGATCAGAACAACCAAACCTGTGGCACCGGCTCAAAGCAGAGCTGCTGTCTGTCTGCTCAGTGGACCCGCATTGCAACTCCACTTTCAGCCAGCTGATGCCCTGGGCAATGTTATAGAGTTGCAGGCGCCAGCCTAGGGATTAGATGATTGCCTGCAATTCTTTGGTGCAGGTGAGGGGGTGTTGCACAGGTGGCCCTCAGACCAGGAACGTGCCAGTTCCGTCTGAAGTCAACCCAGGTGGGGATGGACGTGAACGGACATGGAGGTGCATTCTTGGAGCTACTCCGAGGGCAGGCAGCCTCTGCTTCCATCTTAAAGCAATCATTTTCTCTGGCTCCCTTGAGTTGTGGGCTTTTATTTCCTCCTGGAGCCCACTGTCATCTCCCAGCTTGTTTATCATTATTAGCCTCTGTTCATAGACTTCTGCTCTTAAATGACTAAGAGAAGGTGAGCACTGCTCATTAACCCTAGCTAGGCCAGCTCACCCTGCTACGACTTGTATTTCCTCTCACTCTCTCATTCGTATATGCCTTCACATGCATTGGACCACCATGGACTGTTGGTGGTGTGAGCACAGTAAGTTCTCTCCACAGAACCGTGGTTCAAATGTAAGGCTATAGTAAGCTGGTCCACAGGACTGGCCCCATCTAGAGAAAAGTGCGTTTTCCCTGCTGCAACTGTACTTGGTTGTCTGCATGAAATTTTGAGGGACCATTTATGAATCATTTCACTTTTATCTATAATGGGGATGTAAAATCTCTGGCCCATGGGCCAAATTTGGCCTCAGGATGTTTTTATTTGGCCCCTTTTCAGTTCCTTGATCTATCCCATGGCTCCAGTCCTTATCATCCAAGCACCAAAAAGAATGAGCTCAGGGGAAAGTGAAGATGGGGGCATGCACTCAAGAATAGGGCATGGATCTTTGGCATAGATCCCTGATCTGACCCTCTGCATCCTTCCCCCCCAAACCTGAGCACAACCCTAAAGGACATCTGGAACCAACTCCTATCAGGCCTGCTGAACTGTCCTGTACTGATTTTCAAAGTGACTTGCAGGCATAAAAAAATATTCCCCACTCCTGAAATATCTATATGGTTCCATTTCTTCTGACAAATTTGCACTTAGGACTCCTGTAGGTTTCACTGATCCATTCTTTTTGTGGCTCTGTGACTAGATTGTGTCTTTGGTCAGTATTCTGTTCTTAGATTGTATTCTTTAAAAGAAAGTTGGCCATTACTTTCATAAAATTCAGGCACCATGAAAATAGTTTACATCTTTGGCCCTTTTCACACAAGACACTCTCCACCAATCGCCCCTTTGCAGCTGCCCCTAGCTGCGAGGGCTAATTTGTCGCGCCCCTTCCCCCCTGGAAAAAGGGGGGCACGACAACCTGTAATGAGGGCTGGTTGGTGTGATACCACCCCCTCCCTTCTGTGTGTGGCCCGATTGCCCCCTCCCAGCAGGAGCATCGGACCCTGCGATGGGAAAGGGAGGGGGTGGAGTTCCAAAGCCCTGCATGGCGGGAAGAACGACTGACCCAGCCAGAGTTGCTAGGCAACTTTCGCTGGGAGAAGTGCTGAGTGCGCAACGATTGGTGCATCGCCCAGAAGGGTCGGTGCAGTATAGAGAATTTCAGCCATGCGTCTCCTCAGTTGGGAGACGGCAGCGATTAAGGCAGCACCTTCCCACACACCCAATCAACACTATGACTGAGCGGTCGCTTAGTAGAGCCAGGAAGGAATTTTTGGCGAACAACACAATTGGGCCCTTGATGTTCATTTTTTCACCTTCCTCATAGTGTTGGGGCTATTTGACTGATTGAATTTAACCTTTTAAAATTTAGTTTCAGCTGCCATGTTTGAATTGTCGCACTCTTCAGGGGTCCAGCACCTGTGTAGGTAGGTTATAATTTTGATTGGGGCATCTCCATAAGGGATGAGGGGATCCCAGCTGCAATAGCAGGGTACGACAAGTACTTCTCCCTTGGGAGAAGTGACCGTGAGGGTTGTAGGGATACATACTGTCCCCAGCCTGAGGGCACTACCCTCCTACCCCAGCCCGCATGGGCCCTGGCCCCCTTCCCACCAAGCTTCGTATTGGGAAGGGGAGTCGTTTAAAGGGATTGGTACCTGATGGGATATCGGGTCAATCCCTGAGTTATAGTTATGTGTTAGTTATGGGTGCTGGACCCAATTCACTGGTGTGAATTGCCCCCACCATTACAATTCGGTTAGATAAGGTTCAATCCTAATAAAGAGTGCGGCCACTTTAAATCCAATTTATTTGTGTCGTGTCTTCCTTGGGGGTTGCGTCGACAACTGGCCACCCACTATACATATTCCAGGCCCGCAGTGTTGCCCTATGAGTGCCCTGTAACATGTATAGTGGTTGGGAGGTGGGTGGAGAGTGTCTTGTGTGAAAAGGCCACCTAATAAAGTTTATATTTTTGTTATTCAATTTGTTAGTGTTTGTGTGGTGTGCATACACTTATGGTCTTGTGGACTTTGTCTTCCGTTCCAAATTTACTTTCCAGGTGCTAACACAGAGTCTTGTTTACTGTTTTGTCCTGACAGTTAGTTCCTTGAATTTATTGAGCTTTACATTCAGCTGATTAAGGCATTCCTCAACTGCATATGAATAATTGTATTCATGCAAATGTTGAAAGATGCCCTAAATAACATAGTTATTGTCTAATGTCCACTGAAAAACCTCCTGTTGATTTTGGTGGGTTTTGGATCTTGCTCCAAGTCTTTTAATCCCCATTTTTAAACGATGTACAGGATTGTCTGAGAACTATATCGTGTGCATACTGAGGGGGGCACTGATGATGATGAAAATGATTTTAAAAGTATTGACCTGGGTTTGAAGCAAAGCAGGGCTAGATAAATGGTAAACGGACAGATAGGTGGCAAATGGAATTAGATGGCAAGGGGAAGTGCTAAAACAGAATCAAATTGATCTTTTTCTTTCCTAGTGTTTCTTTTTATTAAGCCTTGTCTCCTCAGATACTGATTTGATGTCCAACTCCCATGCAAGTGAGTTTCTCCCTAGATCGTATATTCACTGTTTTTCTGCCTGTTGCTAATCCTCTCTCTGAAAAGAAAAACGCAGCTAAACTGTCTGATGTCCCAAACCGTCTGCACTCTGGCTTCAGTCAGAAGGATTTGTCTGTCCCTGTAAAGGATCAGGTTGGTAATTGGATTGTCTGAGTAGCTGATTCTGTCTGGTATCTCAAAGTGTTATTTTGCAAAATGTAGCTTGGGGATAAAGAAAGCAACCACATTGTTCACTAAATGAGGTGATTAGTGCACAAGTTACCAGCACAGGAGGGGTCACCTAGTTTCTTCAAAGTCACATTTTACCAAGGTGCCGACAAGGAATTTATGTGCAGCCTACCTTGTAGAAAAAAAGTTAAAGGGGAAGTTTTTGTGTTTGTGTTTAGAAATAGTAACAGTTTGTATAGTTAACATTGATAATGTTGTTCAACACCTAAAACTTCAAGTTGAAAAATCTAAGCAAAATGTGTTAGTGGATGAAATCCAAATTTATTATTAGACTGATCTGGGGGTTCAGTCACAATACTCCAGATGAGGCCCAATCAATTCCTTATATCCATATATGTTTACTTCTGTTTTGTCACTTAGTAATAATAAATTTGAATTTCATCATACCTAAGAATACACTGAAGATGATTACTAGAGAGCAGTAGGGATGATAAAGGGTTTGAAATTCAAGTCATGCGAGGAGAAATTGAAGGAGTTGGATTTGTTTAGCCTAGAGAAAAGAAAATTAAGGGGAGAGAGAACTACTTTCCAATATTGTGAAGGCTGCCATAAAGAAGGTGCAATTCCTCTCCACTGCCACTGAAAGAAAATAAAAAATTATTTTCCATCTCTTCCATCAAGTTTTCCCTGGCTCCTCCTTCCCCTCGCTCTCCTTGCTGACTTATCCTGAATCATCATGTCTTGTGTAACATTAAATGAGTGTAACTACACCTTTGTAACAAAGCCAAGCACGTGCACCTGAGACCTCATGCATTCATGTATGTATCCTTGTGTCTTCCTCTGTTTCCCCCTCCCCCTCTTTGTCTCCTGCCACTTGTCTCTCTTAGATTTTAAGCCTGCTAGCGCAGGGACCGTGTCTCTTTCTTACAATTGTAAAGTACCAGGTACATTGCTGGCACTATATAAATGCATAATAAATAAAATAATAATAATAATATAAGACAGTTTTAAAATTTATTATTATTATTATTATTATTAAGTTTAAGTGAAGCAGATGTAGGTTCAATATTGGAAACACATTCCAAAATGTGTTAACCACTGTGCAACAGAATAAGCCACCTGTCAGAGGCCATGGATGGGGCTGCCCCCGCCGGAGCCATGTCCAAGCGGCCCGCAAAATGTTTCCCCACTCCTTTCATGCTGAACCAGTGGGGGGGGGGAGGGCGGGGACCTCCCCCGATGGTGAAATCGGGGGGTCAGACACTCCACAGGAGCCAGGGGTGCCCACGATTCCCACAGGTCGCGCCACCAACAGGAAGAGTGGTGTGGCCTGGATTAGAGTAGGTTGCCAAGGCAACCACAAATGAGGCAGCCACCCCTGCAGTGCAGCAGGGGTGGGGCCCTGACAGCAGTGAAGGACGTGCAGAGCCGCAGCGATGTTCAGCGCGGCTGCAGGCTAAACAGGAAGGCAAGTCTAGATGCATAAAAGCCAGCACCAGCTGTAGCTGAGTGCTGGTGATCAGAGTTACTGTAAGACTGGCCTCCTGAGAAATCTAAGTGTTTTCTCATTGTCTGAGACAATAGACAATGTTGGCCTCCTGAGAAATCTCAGGCCGTTTTTAAACGAACGCAGTGGTGCCCGCGCTTATTTTTCAAAAGACCTGGCAGTCCGTTCTACACGTGACGCCGATGCTGAATATGCACATGCGCGGACGATGCGCATCCATTTCCGGTCGCGAACTGACCGGGTCGGCGATCGAGGCCGGTCGTACGTGGGCAGAAATGGATGCGCATCGCCCGCGCATGCGCGTATTTGGTGTCGTCTTCACATGTAGAACGAACTACTAGGTCTTTTGAAAAGCAAGCGCGGGCGCCACCGCGCTCGTATAAAAATGGCCTCAGTGTTGTCCAACAACAAACACTATTGTGTTTGTTGTTGGATCAGTGGATATCCTTGTACCCTCGAGCGGACCCTTCCCTCCTCGTCCTCCCTACTGTGTGATTGGAGAGTGATTGTGGAGTGTGGTGTGGGAGCGGTTCCCCCCAGTCCTGGGTTCCTGATCTCCCTTCCCCCATTCTTGTACTGTATGTCCTTCCCTTCTCCTCCAGTCCTTGGGATGCCTGACCCCCTTTACTCCCCACTCCTCAACTCATGACCTCCCTAAAACCCCGTGCACCCTGCACAGGGAGGGGGGAGGGGGGAAATACCTCTGGTTTTGTTTGGCTCTGCACCCAATGATGATAGTGGCCTGATTCCTGTGGAGTTTAAGGGACAACATACTATCCTGATGGGCCTTTTCCCCACAAAAGTCTCCTTGCAAACCTCAAGACCAAGTGTGCTAGAACCCCTGTTAGTTCCCTCTCGTGCCCCCTACCCCTGTGACATCACCACAGTGATGTTGTGGTATATCTTCTTCACTGGAAATGTTTAAGAAGAGACTGGATGAATGTTTGTCAGGGATGATTTTAGATTTAGTTAATCCTGCCTTAGTACAGGAGGTTGACCTTGATGTTCTTTGAGGTCTAATCCCACTGTGTTATTCTATGACTGTAGTTCCATGTCTGTGCCTTGCTTTCAAATAGGGATGAGTCCATATCTGAAGGTTTTTCCATTAATGTTCTGTATACAGTAATAAATAACTAGTAAATATGATTGTCGATGCATCCGGAAAGAGACAAGGACTCAATTGCTGGGTTTAAACGGCCGCACTCTTTATTACGAATCAGAATTAGGCTAGGTGGGGTAAACTGCCTCGCACTTTCAGGTCCAGTTCCCTAACCAGCAACAGGTTAACTTTAACTGCTGGGACTTGTCCTGGATGTGCCCTCCAGTGCCATGCCCCCTTTTGACACCTAACATCTCCCCTTTGCTCTCCAGTCGTAGGCCGTGCTGAAGGGGACAGCATCCTCTCCCAACTGGAGTAAGGATGTGATGCCAAAAGATTGGGGACCATGCCTGTCCCTCCTTCAAAGACACCCTTCCCAGAGAGGCTACCCCGGTGCTTGCCGTTCCCTGCTTCTGCACCAGGTGTCACCTCCCCATCTCTTAAGGAGATGACTCTGCCTACTACTTACTTATCCTATAACACTATAATGGTACTGGACCCCTGCAAGAGTGTGACAAGAGTATACAGGAACTGCACCCTTCCTTGTTGTCCACTAACAGCCAATTATCCCAAATTTCCATAGTGGAACTGTGAGGAAGCCGTAAAACAAGAGACTCCTCAGACCAATAGTGTCTCTTGCAAAAAAATCCTTCCTGACACTGAGAGGCGGCTGGTCGAAGACCCCCAGTACCTCAGGGAGGGAGGGTGGGGGCTTGCTGCTCCGACTCCCACCTCTGAATGAGGAGGGAGCCTCCCGGTGGGCAGAAAGCCACCTCCCCTCCACTGGGGAGGGCCCACCTTGCCTCCGGATTGACTGCCGACCCAGTTGCTAGGAGCAACCTTCGCCGGGCTTGGCTTTATTTCTGCCAGCCCAGCCGTCCTGCACTCCCCCGCCCCCCCCCCCGCTGGTGCAACATTTGCTGCAGCAGGGTGCAGCTGCCTTCCCGCCTTGCTCTCCCCAAAAGGAAGCGTGACAATTACATATATTATTCTAACTGTTTATTCTAACTGTTTTGGTTGATGGACCTTTTCACATGCTGGTTGTTTCTGGCAGAGGTCTAAAGTACTCCTTAATGAAAAGCCCATGACCTCCTGTTTTCCATTTCATAAACTGAACAGAATCATTATTTTATGCTGTGCACCCCATTGCTCTTTTTGTTTAATTCTGTTTTGGCCAAAACTTGGAAAAATCTTTCAAGCCCACAGCTGGAAGTGCATACTTTTCCACTGTCTGTCTTAATGTTTTTACAGAATATGGAGTAGATTTTCAAGGGCAAAAATTGCACTTAAGCACTTAACTCCCATTAGCTTACAGTGGCAGTTAAGCATGCCAGTGCCTTTTTTGCCTTTGAAAATCTGCACCTAGAATCTTATCTCTGCTGTGTTAGCATTTTAAAAAGTGATAATCTCTGCTGGACGTCTGTTCAGAGGAACTGATTTTGATCACACACCATTTTATCGCTGTTCAGTTCAATAGAGTTACTCCTAGTTTTCATCAGTGAGAGATAACAATTTGGCAAAGACCTTTTACACAAGCCATATAGATGCACTAACCCAGTAAACAGTAAACACCTTTGTAAAATTATTGTAGGTTTAAAATAAAGTGTCTGATTCTCCAACCCTGAAATCATAATTCAGGCCTTCTAATCATTGGTGGAGTTTCACTATGGCTGGGGAAGGAGCTTAGCCTCCCCTGTGCACTCTTTGAAACCATATTGCAACACTGCTAGTGTTTTGGCACTTGAAATGGAGGATGGAGCGGCTGTGCTGTTAACAGGAGACCCCCTCCCACTCATGACTATTGGGGGGTGGGTACCCCAATATCCACCGTTCCTTAAACTTCGGGGGGAATTAGCTTGAATTAATCACCCATCCCAGACCATATAAACCAATTTCCAATACGTACCTGTAACCAGTAGCTTCTTTAAAGGAATCATTTTAAAGGAATCAATTCCATGCAGGTGGGTTTAGAATCAATACAATAAGCTACAAGCTCCAGCTGTTAAAAACAAAACAAAAAACTGAGGCTATACAGAAGTCCTTTGGCTGGAAGCGGGAACAAACTGTCTTGGCTCCTCGACTGCTAACACGGCTGAGGCAGCTTGAACGAAAAGTTTCTTTGGCTGAAAGGTTGGTGGCTGGGAGAGCTAGCAAAAGTCCTTCTGCTCCAAAGTCAAGTGTTCTTGGGCCAACTTTTATTTCTGTGTGAAAAGTTCTGGGTGGTGGGGAGCCTTCAAAAAGACTCTAGTTCTCAAAGTTCTGCTTGGCAGCTATGCTGAGAGGCAGATTTTGTGGTGGAAAATTCTTTTGGAGCTGCAAGGGAGTCGCTCGCGATCTCTTCCTTGGCTCATGCCACTAGTTACCCTGGCTGGGAAGCCACATGCCTAAAGTGGGGGTGGGGGCTCAGAGGTTCTGGTATACATCTGGGTCCACAGGCTCCATCCCTGGCACCGAACTCTGGAATGGCACCTTCTCATCTGGTCACCAGGGTTTACAGATCTCCTCCCCTGGCACCTCTCCTGGCACGGTTTTGAATGCTACGCTCCTCACAACTGCTGTTTGCATCTGGATATGCCTGCTGAGATAAAAACCCAAACATCTGGGGGGATGGGGGTTCTTGCTTGGAGGCGAGGGTTAATCGGGGCCATGGGGAGCAACTGGGGACAAGAAGACTCCTCCTTCTAAAAAGCGGGACAATTTTAAGGAAAAGCCAAAGGGAATGGACTATTCTCCTGGACTTCCTCGATTTACAACTCTGCCCACTGCGAAGTGTATTACGTGGGGGTTTTCTCTCATGACCAGTTCCCATCTGGTGAAGCCGTTGTAGTAAAACTTTACAACCACTTTTTCTACCGGATCCCCCGTCGCTTCCTCTGGGGTCCTCCCATCTTGCTGTAGTGAAAACAGAACTGGAAAGCCTGTCTGTTGATCATATTACTCACCCTTGCTGCCAGCCTCCTGGCTGGATTGACTGGGATGCTGCTCCGTGCCTGAATCAAGTGAGGGTACATCTGCTCCCTTGGTTTCCGGGATCTTCCCCTCCTATTCATGGCTGCCATGTGAATCTGGGATACTCATCATTCTCTGAGGCAGAGAGTCCTTCTACTGAGAGGGGGTGGACGAGCTAGCCGAATGAGGCGGGGGCTTCCCAGGAATGGGGGAGAGGGGGAAGCCAATGTAAAGTGTATTAGGTCCCCCTGTCCCTTCCCTGGGAATGTCCAATCGAGGCCTGCTAAAACAGCCTGGACTTCAGTGGCCTGGGCGGAGTGGGGGCGCGCTGCCCATCCAATACCCGCAGACAGATGACCCCTCTGTATACCATGCTATGAGCCCCTTTTCTGTTGCTTCTTCCTGACTTTTCCCCTATGGTACCGGCTTTCCCAGGAATGAGGTACTTCAGGGGTGAATGGGGAGCTTGCACGATCACTTTGGACCCACCAATGATGAACTACCAATGTCTTAGGGCCCATACCAAGATTAAGCAAGCCTTTTCACAGGGGAAAAACCTGAAAGAACCACAGGGGGGGGGGCAAAGAGGCAAGGTACAGCATTTTCTTCACTGACTCTTGGAGCTAGGACAGGGTATGGATCCATATCTGGAACAATTCAAGGAGAAAAAAACCTGAAAGAGGAAAGGGTGAGGGGAGTTTGTCTCCACCCATCCTGTCCCAAATGGCTGCAGCTTCTCAATGGAACCACATAACCTTGCCTTCTCTCCTGGCAACAAAACTCGGGGGGGGAGGGGTTATGAAGGAGGGGGGGTCTTTGTTATGTACTCCCCCCGTTCCTTCTTCTTTTAGGGGGCAAAAATACCAAACTGCCAACCCATCCATTAAAGAGGAAGATAAGCTCTCTTTCCACTGTGAGCTGATAAGCTTAACTACTCTACAAAGAAACCTGAGCACTACCTCTCTGCTAACACAAACTTGAAGCCAGAGTGGGGAACTACAATCTCATGAATTCATTAATTTTAGAGTCACTCACACACCTACCCACATGGGGATACATGCATCCCAATATTCAGGCATACACACAAATAACACATCTCTATCATTTACAAACCATCCTTCTCTACAACAAAACAAAACAAACTCTTCATGAATCGCCCTTCCTCCAGCCCCCACACGTTCCACATCTCGGCTTACAGCTGGAGCTATAGGCTCCGGTGCTTGCCAAGTGGGGTTGTGGGGGGACTTGGGGGATGGCGTCTATGGGCAGGTTAGACTCTCCTCTAGGGAACATGGAACCCACCCAAGGAAGATCTTCGATTTGCACGGCGGCTACCAAGCCTTTGTGCAAGTCGAGTTCTCTCCGCAGCTTCTGGATCGCTGCTTCACAAGCTTCATGACTCACCAAGACCTTCTGGGTCTGGGTTGCTCTGCAAGGAAGTGAGCAGCTTACTGGGCTTGTCCTAGTTGTTCCCTCAATCCCTCTAACTCCCTTCCTGTCCACCTTTCTAATTTTACCTTCCCATGCTCCTTTTGGAGCGTGCCTTCTATTTCCCAGTTGCTGACTGTCAATCCCGACCCCACCCGGGTATAACTCCCAGTAGGGCCCTGTATCACTTCTACATTCCAGCGATACATTTTCCTAACTGCCGAAGCAGTCCCCCACCAGCAACACTTTACAATTGGTGGAATCCCTACAAGGATTTCCAGACAAAAGAATCCCAAGACTGCCCATGCAACCCCAAAATCCACACTCTCAAACACTCCCATACATGGTGCAGCTGATTCCAGACCCCCAAAATCCCAGGGCTGAGGCTGCACCTCCCCTTGAGCCCAGAAATTCAACATGTGTACAACTGCACACACAGATTCACAGTCCCAAAACACACACACAGATTCCTGAACTACCCTTCACAGTTCCAAAACACACACACATGTCCCTGAACTTCCTGTCACAGATCCAAAACACACACACAGGTCCCTATTCTCACAAGTCTCTAAACTTCCTATTCCAGACCACCCGCTTACCCACAGGTGTGAAACAACAAATACAAACCACACAACAAGTTTACAAGTTCAAGACCACCCGCCTCCCTGCAGATGGGACCCACTGGTCTCTGGTTATCACACAAAGGCTCCCCAAACTGCCTCTTACAGTTTGGAGATCTATACAACAAGTTCAAGACCAACTGCCTCCCCGCAGATGGGAACCACTGGTCTCTGGTTATCACACAAAGGCTCCCCAGACTGCCTCTTACAGTTTGGAGATCTATACAACAAGTTCAAGACCAACTGCCTCCCCGCAGATGGGACCCACTGGTCTCTGGTTATCACACAAAGGCTCCCCAAACTGCCTCTTACAGTTTGGAGATCTATACAACAAGTTCAAGACCAACTGCCTCCCCGCAGATGGGAACCACTGGTCTCTGGTTATCACACAAAGGCTCCCCAGACTGCCTCTTACAGTTTGGAGTTCTATACAATTCTCAACAACCCCCACAACCCCAACAACTCCTTCCCAACACCCCAGACCCTGATGCATAAATCCACAGGTCCAGGAGAAGAGAAATGAGACAGTTAGAGCGAAAGGAATGGAAGTTTGGGGTTTTTGGCTGGCTGTAGCTACATATGCCTCCATGGATAATCCTGCGTGGATTACCACGTGCTTGCCCGCATTCTCCACCAATCTGTTAACAGGAGACCCTTTCCCACTTGTGACTATTTGGGGGTGGGTACCCCAATATCCACCATTCCTTAAACTTCAGGGGGAATTAGCTTAATGACTTAAACCGTGGTCTCCATGTGTTCAAAAGGATCAAGCTGAGGACAGTACGCGCTGCAGGCAGTTTATGTACCCTCCCCAAATAGAAAGAGAGAGAGAGAGAGAGAGGTGTTCAATAACAACAAGTTTATTACTGTACCAAACAGAGAAACACAGCCCCGGTCTGACTGGTGGGATTTAAAAGGGGAAAACACAAGCGCCTTGTGCGGAGTATGGTAGGAGAAGGAGGGGGGGTTCCGGTGTCGGCTCAGTGATGGGGAGCGAGCAAACGCAAATGAGAGAGAGAGAGAGAGAGAGAGAGAGAGAGAGAGAGAGAGAGAGAGAGAGGGCTTCCCCAGTTGGCTGAGAAAGTCTGGACCTGTGGTAACCTTTCCTTGCCTGTTGAGATGCGACAGGCGACCCATGGATCCAGCGGAGTTCAGGGGATAGAGGAAAAAGAAGGGGCAGACCAAAGTCTGGGAGATCTCTCAACTCAGACATGCACAGAGTGACATGCGCGTATCTGGGTCCCAAGATTTCTCAGAGGTTGAGAGGAAGACTAGGGCAGTTATAGGGACCTGGACAAAAGGAGTTGTGAGGTTAAAATGGGCCATTTGGGGATGCACAATGGGCTAACAAGGGGTGAAACCTAGACTTTTACTTCCATGAGAAAGGAGCTGAGATGCAATGCACAAGATATCTTAGAAACGGTGGTCAACCATAAACAACAAATCACTTACAGGTAAACATGGGAGAGGAGGAAGGAGCTAACAACCGGCTCCTGTTACACAAAAGACACACCTGGTCTCTAATGTCTGCTTAACACAAGGGATCCCTAGTCTCACTGGCATGGGGGATGTTACTGAGCTAAGTCATGTCCCTGAGGCTTTGATCAATAGAAAACACACCCTTCTCCTAATGGCTCCATTCTTACTTTGTGTGTCTTCCCTCTATTCTTTCTTCCAAGCTGAAAACTGGTATCTTACATGAATGAACTAGTGATCCTGGCATCGGGCCCAATCCTTACTTTTGATTTACTTTTCTCCTGCAAGCCCCCCCTCCTTTTTTGCTTGTGCACCTCGTATGGGGAGTCTTCCCTGTCAAGCCTCTATCCCCATGTTCTCCGGCCTCCGTTGGTCCCTGGGGACTGTTTTCATGCCCTTTCTCTCAGGTCCCCTGGCCTCAGTTTACATAGCAGGAGTGGTGGGGGGTCTTACCCATTTTTCTGGAATGTAGGGGTCCATTCTTATCAGTGCTTCATCATGTCTGATGTTGAAATCCCCCCACTGGCTGATTCAGTGTGTGTGTGTGTGTGTGTGTGTGTGTGTGTGTGTGTGTGTGTGCGCACACACACACACACATGCATGCGTTCATTCCACTTGCATACACTCACTTCAGCACCTCCCAAATGTAAAATTCCAACTACACCCTTCTTCTCACACAAAACTTCCACTGACTTACACATGATGAAGTAGAATGGCCAATGCCTACAAAAGCTCATGCTTTCAGCTAGTCTCTTCAGTGCTAGCCTGCCTCTTCTTCTGCCTGATTCTAGGCTACTACAGCTACTTCCTCTATACTTTGTCAATATTGACTTCCATGAAAGTTATGTCTGAACAAAGACTAAGGGTACAGCCACAAAATGAATCAACTAAAATAATAGTTCTTTAAAAATACTCCATAGTATTTCATGCTTCTAGACTGCTAATATACTAAACCCAATGGACTGTATCTTCATAAAATTCAGAAGTTCTTTGAATTGTATATAAATACAGACACAGAGTCCTGGATCTGATGTAGTTTTTATTAAACTGATAAGTCAACATGAAGAAATAAATAGCCCAGGAATACAACTGTCTGACAGGATATAAATCCATGTTCAGTTTGCCTCAGTAACATACTTTAACACTTGTAGAGCATGAAGAAAACTGCATGGCAAAATTACAGAATCTTTGTTCATAAATTGGTCTGTCTAAAACCGGGGTTGGGAACCTCAGGCCCGGGGGCCAAATGCGGCCCGCGGCAAGTTTTTATGTGGCCCCTTTCCACTTCCTGGATCTGGCCCTTGCATCCAGTTTTTACCTCCAATCACTGAAAAACTGAGCTCAAAGGAAGGGAGCAGAGATGAGGGCATGCAAACAAGGGTAGGGGACAGTTCCATGGCACCGATCCATGAGACCTTGAGTGCATCCCTTAAGCACCCCCACCACAACTTCTGTGCAGCCCTTGGAGCTTGTGCAAGCATTCAAAGTGGCTCCCAGGAGGGAAAAGATTCCTCGTCCCTGCTCTAAAAGCTCTATCACATACCAAATATATCCTGTACTATTTCAGCCATTTGGTTCATTCTGTGGAGGTTTTACTTCGATCAATCTGATCTACAGAGAAGTATTATTCATTAATAAGCACTAATTAAACATCCATAATATTTCAGTAAGCAAGTACTACTCCTTTTATAGTGAACCTCAAGAGTTTCTCAGTGCTTTAGTACAGAACTCTAGAAATGCAAATCGTTGCTATAATTTGCCCTGCAAGATATCATGCCATTTTGCTCTGTGCCAGTGCTTGCAACTGAATATAAATCAATAGCTCTGTTAAACATTTCCCTTTGGAAACTCCCTAGTGAAGTGGCAGGGAGCAAAAGGTATAATGCAATATATTTGTTAGCTAGTCTCATTCCTTTCTGAATGTTGGTAGGAAGAGGCAGATTGCTTAGAATACTGAGAACTCTTGGCAGTTGTGGAAGCAGGCTACGGACTGGTACCCCATGAAAGTACCAAATTATCAGGCTTTATTCTGCACAGCTCTAATGCAGTAGTTCCTTCTGGCTTCATTATGTTGCAAACGGGAATTGTTTCACATGACAATAGAATGGNGAGAGAGAGAGAGAGAGAGAGAGAGAGAGAGAGGGCTTCCCCAGTTGGCTGAGAAAGTCTGGACCTGTGGTAACCTTTCCTTGCCTGTTGAGATGCGACAGGCGACCCATGGATCCAGCGGAGTTCAGGGGATAGAGGAAAAAGAAGGGGCAGACCAAAGTCTGGGAGATCTCTCAACTCAGACATGCACAGAGTGACATGCGCGTATCTGGGTCCCAAGATTTCTCAGAGGTTGAGAGGAAGACTAGGGCAGTTATAGGGACCTGGACAAAAGGAGTTGTGAGGTTAAAATGGGCCATTTGGGGATGCACAATGGGCTAACAAGGGGTGAAACCTAGACTTTTACTTCCATGAGAAAGGAGCTGAGATGCAATGCACAAGATATCTTAGAAACGGTGGTCAACCATAAACAACAAATCACTTACAGGTAAACATGGGAGAGGAGGAAGGAGCTAACAACCGGCTCCTGTTACACAAAAGACACACCTGGTCTCTAATGTCTGCTTAACACAAGGGATCCCTAGTCTCACTGGCATGGGGGATGTTACTGAGCTAAGTCATGTCCCTGAGGCTTTGATCAATAGAAAACACACCCTTCTCCTAATGGCTCCATTCTTACTTTGTGTGTCTTCCCTCTATTCTTTCTTCCAAGCTGAAAACTGGTATCTTACATGAATGAACTAGTGATCCTGGCATCGGGCCCAATCCTTACTTTTGATTTACTTTTCTCCTGCAAGCCCCCCCTCCTTTTTTGCTTGTGCACCTCGTATGGGGAGTCTTCCCTGTCAAGCCTCTATCCCCATGTTCTCCGGCCTCCGTTGGTCCCTGGGGACTGTTTTCATGCCCTTTCTCTCAGGTCCCCTGGCCTCAGTTTACATAGCAGGAGTGGTGGGGGGTCTTACCCATTTTTCTGGAATGTAGGGGTCCATTCTTATCAGTGCTTCATCATGTCTGATGTTGAAATCCCCCCACTGGCTGATTCAGTGTGTGTGTGTGTGTGTGTGTGTGTGTGTGTGTGTGTGTGTGTGTGTGCGCACACACACACACACATGCATGCGTTCATTCCACTTGCATACACTCACTTCAGCACCTCCCAAATGTAAAATTCCAACTACACCCTTCTTCTCACACAAAACTTCCACTGACTTACACATGATGAAGTAGAATGGCCAATGCCTACAAAAGCTCATGCTTTCAGCTAGTCTCTTCAGTGCTAGCCTGCCTCTTCTTCTGCCTGATTCTAGGCTACTACAGCTACTTCCTCTATACTTTGTCAATATTGACTTCCATGAAAGTTATGTCTGAACAAAGACTAAGGGTACAGCCACAAAATGAATCAACTAAAATAATAGTTCTTTAAAAATACTCCATAGTATTTCATGCTTCTAGACTGCTAATATACTAAACCCAATGGACTGTATCTTCATAAAATTCAGAAGTTCTTTGAATTGTATATAAATACAGACACAGAGTCCTGGATCTGATGTAGTTTTTATTAAACTGATAAGTCAACATGAAGAAATAAATAGCCCAGGAATACAACTGTCTGACAGGATATAAATCCATGTTCAGTTTGCCTCAGTAACATACTTTAACACTTGTAGAGCATGAAGAAAACTGCATGGCAAAATTACAGAATCTTTGTTCATAAATTGGTCTGTCTAAAACCGGGGTTGGGAACCTCAGGCCCGGGGGCCAAATGCGGCCCGCGGCAAGTTTTTATGTGGCCCCTTTCCACTTCCTGGATCTGGCCCTTGCATCCAGTTTTTACCTCCAATCACTGAAAAACTGAGCTCAAAGGAAGGGAGCAGAGATGAGGGCATGCAAACAAGGGTAGGGGACAGTTCCATGGCACCGATCCATGAGACCTTGAGTGCATCCCTTAAGCACCCCCACCACAACTTCTGTGCAGCCCTTGGAGCTTGTGCAAGCATTCAAAGTGGCTCCCAGGAGGGAAAAGATTCCTCGTCCCTGCTCTAAAAGCTCTATCACATACCAAATATATCCTGTACTATTTCAGCCATTTGGTTCATTCTGTGGAGGTTTTACTTCGATCAATCTGATCTACAGAGAAGTATTATTCATTAATAAGCACTAATTAAACATCCATAATATTTCAGTAAGCAAGTACTACTCCTTTTATAGTGAACCTCAAGAGTTTCTCAGTGCTTTAGTACAGAACTCTAGAAATGCAAATCGTTGCTATAATTTGCCCTGCAAGATATCATGCCATTTTGCTCTGTGCCAGTGCTTGCAACTGAATATAAATCAATAGCTCTGTTAAACATTTCCCTTTGGAAACTCCCTAGTGAAGTGGCAGGGAGCAAAAGGTATAATGCAATATATTTGTTAGCTAGTCTCATTCCTTTCTGAATGTTGGTAGGAAGAGGCAGATTGCTTAGAATACTGAGAACTCTTGGCAGTTGTGGAAGCAGGCTACGGACTGGTACCCCATGAAAGTACCAAATTATCAGGCTTTATTCTGCACAGCTCTAATGCAGTAGTTCCTTCTGGCTTCATTATGTTGCAAACGGGAATTGTTTCACATGACAATAGAATGGTAGGTTTTCATCTGTGGCACCTAAACCAAGAAAACACATTCTTTAAATGTAGAGGCCTCTTTTTTCTCCCCCATTTGACAATCTGTCCAATTTTAGGCAGCCCACAAACAAAATGGCATTTTAGAGTCTCTGCCCTCCCTGGGCTGTATCCAGCAGCAACTTGAATCCATTTCTGAGAGGGATGTCGAGCACACACCAATGCTCACAACAGAGCAAAGCCACTAAATGTACTTTGTTTGCCTAGACTGTGGCTCTGGACATGGGTATGATTGTGGGCACCTCATCTTTGAAACCTCTGCAACAGATTGGCTGTATATATGGTGGAGGATTATAGTGCTTTCTTCTTTTTCCTTCCTTCCTCACCTTGGCTAATGCATGTAGGTCGCAAGGGTAGGGATGGGCGAACAGATCGTGGTTCGGGTTCGGCCGTTCAGTTCGGCTGCGTTTGGTTCGGCTGTGTTCGGTTCGTCCGTTCGGTTAGTTCTCTGAGTTTGGGTTCGGCTGTTCGGTTCGGTCGTCTGAACAGGCCGTTCGGTTAGGCAGTTCGGCTGTTCGGTTAGGCGGTTTGGCCGTTCGGCCATTCGGGAAATGTTATGGGTGTTTTTTTGTTTTTTATATGGTTTTTTGGTTTTTTATTGGGTTTTATATGGTTTTTTTTTTTTTTTTTTTTTTTAATATGGGTTTTTATTTATTTATTTATTTTATCTAATATTATATCTATCTATCTACACTAAATCTAACTGCTAGTAACTATTCTAAATGCTATGAACTAAATGGATTATCTAATAAGTACACAGGCCTATCCCTACAAACACTAAAACTAAATCACTAACGCTATCTCTATCACTAAGCTAACTCCTACAACTCTCATCTATCTATCTATCTATCTATCTATCTATCTATCTATCTATCTATCTATCTATCTATCTATCTATCTTCCCCCCATCCCATATCCATATCCATATATATATATATATATGTATGTATTCCATATTTCCGAGCTATATATCCGAGCTGTATTCAGGAGGGGCGGGATATAAATTCAATAAATAAATAAATAAATAAAATATCCATATATATGGATATATTATGGATACATATGGATATATGGATATATATGGATATATATACATCCCATATATATGGGATGGGGGGGAATCACAAACAGAAGAGGAGTCTGTAGTGAACTGACACCTCCCTGTCATGTTTGACCTTCCAGTGAACCTTTTTTTGCCACCCGAACTCACCCAAACGCGATCCGAACTAACCAAACTGTTCGGCCATTTTGCCGTTTGGTGTTCTGTTCGTTCGGTATGTTCGCGTTCATGTTCGTGTTCAGTCGTCCAAACAATCCGTGTTCGGGCCGAACTCCAAATTTCCAAACCGCGTTCGCCCATCCCTACACAAGGGTGAAACTGTGTCTCAGAGTGAAATCTGCAAGGCACAGTGCAACCTAGAGCTTAAGTACCACCCTTGGATCAGAGATGCATCTTCAGACAATATTTAGTCTTGCAGGAGTGATGTATTCTCCTATGTATTGTAGGAGTGTATAATTCTTGGTATCCTATACACCATACAGCACATTGCATATGCTGTATATATGGTAACAAGAAAAAGAATACATCACTGTTTACTATAGGGGTTGTATTCATATAAAGAAAACAGGAATTAAGGTATTGGTTGGAAAAGACCTACTCCAAGCATTCCTCTGCAAAAGTTATTAGCATAATCAATTTTAGGAGGGTTTTCATCCTTGCACAATTCTAATCTGACCCAGGTCCTGCAGTTTCGGTGATTTCCCAGTGCCTGGATGCTGTTGAGGACTGGATGAGGGTGACCCAACTGAAGCTGAATCCAGACAATACTGAAGTGATGATGGTTGGCCAATCCTGTGACTTGGAGGGGATTTGGACCACTGTTATTGAGGGGGTCCACCTCCCTGCTCCCCCACAGTGTTCCTTAGGTTTGCAGCCTTGGAGTGCTTCTGGGCCCTCTGCTGCACCTGGATTGTCAGGTTGCAGTGGTAGCCAGGAGTGCTTTTCATCAACCCCATCTGGTAAGAAGGCTGAAGCCTTTTTGTTCCTGACTCAGATCTGGCCACCATCATCCATGCGTTCATTACCTCAAGGCTAGACTACTGCAACGTGGTCTATGTGGAGATTCCCTTGGTGACTGTTTGGAAACTGCAGCTGGTGTAAAATGTGGCGACCCAGCTCCTTTATCTGTGCGCTACAATTTGCACTGGCTTCTTATAGCTTGCCAGGCACAATTCAAGGTGCTGGTTTTGACCTTTCAAATCCTAAACGGCTTGGGTGCCACATGTCTGAAAGACCACCTTTGCTCCATTGCAGCCCTTGCAGTCGGCCGGGAGTGCTTTCTTGTGGGTTCCACGAGCCAATTTTGTCCGTATAACAAGGGCCTGCAGAAGGGTATTTTTGGTTGCTTCCCAAGTCGTTTGGAACTTGCTTCCCCCAGAGGTCTTCCAGAGCCCGAGCTTGAGCATATTCCGGAGGCGGTATAACACCTTTCGTTTAGCAGAGCTTTTAGCAGGGGGGTGAGGGTAGGGATTTTTAGGGGGTGTTTATTTTATTTTGTATTTTTACTATTTTGTACTTTTGCTTTTGTAAACAGCCCTGAACCTTCAGGGAAGGGCAGGATACAAAATTTAATTGATTAATTAATCGAATTGTTCTAACATATATGTTAGAGGTGGTCCACCAGAGGGAATTCCATTTCATCGCACACGCGCGCACACACACACACGCACACATACACATATTTTGTTTCTGGTGGTAATCTGGATTTAATTCTGTATTTAGATTTATGGTTTTGGATTTTTCCCACTGAAGTCAATGGGAAACTGATCTGTAAACCCACCTCCATTCCCAGAACAGCAACCTCCCCCATTCCCTGGGCCCCTGGTGTGGTACGTATTGCCCTTGAAGCGCTTGACTGAAGCACTGCCGCCGCTGTGGGGGCTCTGGCTGGCTCCCTCACCACAGCATGCTCCCTGCTCTGGATCACACATGTGCAAAATGGCTGTCTGGCACCCTTAACCAAAATGATGGTGACAAAATGGCATTGGTGCTATTTTGGTTAAAGGCAACATCCATTTACACATGTGCAAAACAGCCCCAGAGACCATTTTGCACACGCGCAATCCATAGCAGGGAGCATGGTGGTGAGAGAGCCTGCTGGAGCCTCCAGAGTAGCGACAGTGCTTGAAGTCAAGCCCTCCGAGGCTGGTAAATATACTCCATGGCCCCAGGGATGGGACTAAGGGAAATATTAGGGCTGAAGTGAGGATTTTCTTTCCCTCACAAATAATTAGTGAGAATCAAGAGGGGTGGCTGAGAACTCAGGTGTTCTTGCCCCCCCCCCAACCTCAAGTTATCGCGAATTACGCAAGGGGGCTGGGGTTTCAGCTAGTGGGAGTCAGAGGCAAGCGGGGGGCAAAGACAAGCCCCCTGGGCACCTCCAGCCCTCACCAGACCTCTCAGCCTGGGTTGGGGGAGAGAAAGTGTGCATGGGAGTTTGGGGACCTAGTGGGGGGTCGGACATGGCATTTCGTACTGTCTGGGGTGGGGTCCCAGTCCCACCACTGTCCTCCATGCTGCACGGGCCACAACTTCACCTTTGGCCCCTGTCACGCCTCTCAGCCTGGAAGGGGAGTAGAAAGTTCCCTAGCAGGGAATTACTTACGTGGTCATAGCTCCACCACTGTCCTCTGCACTGTGCCGGCTGCTGCTTCCTGGGTTTCTTTTCAAAGGAAGAAGAGAATAGTTTTAAACTGAGCATGTGTAAAGGGTTGCTCAGTCCTGACTGTCCTTTCTAAAGATGGCACCCGCAGGGCTGAGCAGCTCTTCTGTGCACTCCCTCTTTGGAAAGGGCTGAGCATGCGCAGAAGGGCTGCTGGGCCCTGTGGGTACCATCTTTCTTCTGCACATGCTCAGTTTAAAACTTTTTTTTTCTTTTTCCTTTGAAAACAAACCCAGGAAGCAGCAGCCGGCACAGTGCAGAGGACAGTGGTGGAGCTATGACCATGTAAGTAATTCCCTGCTAGGGAACTTTCTACTCCCCTTCCAGGCTGAGAGGCGTGACAGGGGCCAAAGGTGCCCAGGGGTCTTTTCTTTGCCCCCTGCTCACCTCTGGCTCCATCTTTTGCCTGCCTGCTGCACACCAGTCTGTCCCTGATATTCTGCTTTCAAAAAGTTGAAGTCTAGCTGGGGCATGCAAGTCTAGCTGGGGCACGCACCACTGTCTCCTCCTTCCTCTGCTAGTTACAGTGCCTGCTGCTTCAGTGCCCCTCCTGTTCCACTGCCTGCCAGTGTCTGCTTTTGCTCTCTTCCTTTTCTGCATGCTATGTGTCATTCTCTCATTTAAATTTCTGCAACTCTGCGACACTCTCAGCAACTTTGGGGAAGGGGGAAAGTGCTTTGGAGGCAAAATACAAGTGCTTCCTAACCCTTAGAAAGCCCTACAGTGATTTCCCTTGAAATCCAATGAAAATCTGAGCTACTGAGGCAGAGAGAGTGGGATACAAGCTTTGTTAAATAAAATAAATAAATAAATAAATAAAAAAGAAAAGAAAAGTATAATGAAAATAAACAAAAATAAATTGAAAATGAAAATGAAAAATTACCATTTAAAAAACAAAAACAAAATCAGAAAATGACATAGGCCCTTTCTGCACACCCCTAGTCTCTATTTCTTGCTTGATCACCTAATTTCAAATGGGGCTAGTATGCAGATTAGCTTTGTGGAGAATATTTATTTGTTCAAATTTACACCCTACCCTTCCCCTAAGGCTCAGGGTAGCTCACAAGACAAGAACTGTATAAAAATTACACGAAATATATAATTATCCCCTAAAACTCCACACTCCAACCTCATAAAAACTATCCCCACCTGTCAAATGCATGGCCAAAAAGAGAGGTCTTACGTTGCTTCTGGTAAATGCTCAGGTTCGGTCCCATTTTCACACTTTAAAATTCTTTTATCATTTTAGGATAGCCTTCTGTACCTACATAAGAACATAATCAGTGTCATACTGGGTCAGACCAATGGTCCATCAAACCCAGCATCCTGTCTCTGACTGTGGCCAATCTCTTTCTCTTGGGTGAAGTACCTAACATGTCACAATGGGCAATCCATTCCCTGTTGTTCAAGCCCCCAATAGTAAGAGGTTACGTTCCCAAAACCTATTTGGCTAATAGCCATTAATGGACGTATTCTTCAAGAATGTATCCAATCCCTTTTTAAAGCTAGCTGCACTACCAGCTGTGACCACTTTCTCTGACAGTAAGTTCCACAAGTTAATTGTGCACTGAGTGAAAAAATACTTTCTCTTATTTGTTTTAAATCTGCTACCAGATAATTTCATGAAGTGTCCCCTTACTCTAGTACTCTTAGAGAGCGTAAATAACCGTTCCCTATTTACGTGTTCCACACCTCTCATGATTTTATAAACTTCTATCATATCCCCTCTCAGTCATCTCTTCTCCAAGCTGAAGAGCCCCAACCTATCAAGCCTCTCTGCTTATGGGAGCCATTTCATACCCTTCATCATTTTTGTTGCCCTTCTCTGTAACTTTTCTAGTTCTACTATGTCTTTCTTTGCGATGGGGCAATCAGAATTGCGCACAATACTCCAGGTGTGGTCGTACCATAGATCTATATAGAGACATTATGATTACCTACTTTTAATGAATTCAAGTCTTTACTGCTGGACAAAATTCAGTATAGGGTACTGAAAGTAAGTACTGTCAGAAACTCTCACCATTAGCTTTGAGAAGTCTTGGAGAACAGGTGACATTCCAGTATACTAGAGACTGGCAAAAGTATTTTAAGGGAAACCACCCTCTGAGATTCTGTTTTTTGTTCCTGTTCTATTAATGCCATACTGGTAATTAAGTCCTGACTTGTGGAAATATTAATAGTATAAGTTTACGACACTGCTTTGTTTAATTCCCTCTGTAATACACAGCGAGGGAACCAATTGGTTTTTAATCTCTTTGTTGTTATAATTAAGGCTCACATATACTCTACAGTTGTATAATTGGAAGACAGGATCCCCAAAAGCACAAGAGGTCTTCTTTGTTCCACCAACACTGAAAAGCAATTCCATCACATAATAAAAAGGTTTATATTGGAATGACAGTATAGGGAGGTATGACTTCAATGACAGAATTATTGCCAAGGTTGTCAGATAGCTATGAGTAATGGAGACTTTAACTATCCTGATTTCTACTACTACCTATCATTTCTGTAGCGCTATTAGGCATATGCAGCACTTTACAGTCACATATTTTCAGAGACAGGTCCCTGCCCAGTGGACTTACAATCTAAGATGGACAAGGATGAGGGGAACACACACATTCTCCCATTTTACAGCTGGGGAGAGTTTGTGACTCTTCCAAGACCACCATGTGAGTTCGTTGGCTAGGGTGAGATTCAAACCCTGATCTCCCAGGTCCACGTCCAGTACCTTTTCCTGCTACACTACACTATCTGTTGGAAGACTCCACTAAGCATAGAATGTCCAGTAAATACTTGACTTGCATTGGTAACAACTAACTATTTCAGAAGGTCAAGTAAAGAGCCAGGGGGTAAGCTAGCTTGGGCTTGATCCTAAGCAGTGGGTAAGAATTGGACAATAATGTGATGTGAAGGTAGTGGGAACTTTGGGGGAAGTGACCATGTAATATTAGAATTCGGGTATTTTCAATACGTGGGAGGCAGTGGGGGGTGACGATATTGACAGACGGAGGAGTGGGGTGGGGTCCTGTGTTTATGGTGTGGGGAATTTTAATATTGGAGGGGTGGCATTTTGGGGGTTGGGGTGTGGTGTCGGGGGTTGTTGACCTCCCTCTGGTGGCAGGAGAGGGAGGTTAGGGAGTGGTGTGGAGGGGAATCCCTGGTGTGAGCAGGGGTGACCTTCCGGGGGGGGAAGGTTGCCCGCCGGTGGCAGAGGTGGGTAGGAGGGGGTTCAAGGGGGCTGGGGTCTCTCTCGCTAGCGTGCCGGGGCAGCCTATGGAGGGTGGGTGTCTAACGGGGTTCTCTGAGGAGGGGAGGGGTTCCACAGCTATTGGGGTTGTTACGGGTCAGGGGAGATATGGTCCAATGGGGAGGTGTGTTCCATCAGTGAGGAGGGAGCGGTGCCTTATGCCCATTCCCCTCTTGACCCCCCACACAGGTAGGTTGTGGGTCGAGGCCCAGGAGACCCCAGGCTTTGGTCTGGTGCTGCTAAACGTGAGGTCGGTTGTCAATAAGTCATCTACCATCTGGGAGTCAATCCCGGAGTGGGACGCCGACCTCGTGTGTATTACAGAGACCTGGCTGGACAATGAATTGGACCCAATCTTGACCGATCTTGTTCCAGCTGGGCTCTCTGTGCAGCATCAGCCTCGGCTGGAGGGACGTTGTCTTTTAGGAGTTATCCGGTGCAGGCTTCACCAGGTGTTGAGTGCCTCCATCTTGTGTTGGATTTGGTCAGGGACAGACTAGGGGTGCTGCTGGTGTACCATGCACCCAACTGCCTGGCGGCATCCCTACATGCTCTTGCTGATCTGGTGTCAGATGTGATTCTCTGGACCCCTAGATTAGAGGTCCTGGGGGACTTTAGTATCCACACTGACACCTATCTTGGAGGAGTGAGGCATGAGTTCATGGACTCCATGACAACCATGGGCCTGTCCCAAATCATCTGTGGCCCCACACATGAGGAGGGACATACACTGGATTTGGTTTTCTGCACCGGCCTTGAGGTGGGGGGTCAGGTAGTAGAAGTTAAGGGGGTAGAGCCTTTGTCATGGTCTGACCATTACCTCCTTAAG
>QEPC01015185.1:349569-391349 GCA_003113815.1 Sphenodon punctatus
CCTCCCCCACAACTGGTCTCCCCGCCTCAAGGCCAGAACCGAAGATCAGGTCGAGGGTATGTCCCCCCATGTGGGTTGGGGAGATAACCTCCTGGGGCAAGTCCATGGTTGCCATGGCGGCCATGAATTCTCGCTCCGCCTCGACAAGGCCGGCATCGGCGTGGATGTTGAAGTCCCCCAGAACCAAAGTCCTGGAGGAGCCCAGCACCACCTCCGAGGCCAACTCTGCTAGAGCGGTAAGGGATGTCACCGGACAGGAAGGGGCCCAGTATACCAACAGCACCCCTAGCTTGCCCCCAGCCAAATCGGACACCACGTGAAGGGCCTCAGTACCCACAATCTCCTGAACTGGATACCTCCTAACAGGCCAGTCCTCTCTAAAAATAATAGCTACACCACCTCCCTGGCCATCTGTGCGGGGCTGATGCTGCATGGCATACCCGGCTGGAATGAGCTCAGCCAAAGTTGGACCGGCCAGCTTGTCCAGCCAGGTCTCCGTAATACACGCGAGGTCCACGCCATAGGCACTTACCCACCACCTGGTCCTTGATCCTGCAAGGAATTTAATGTCTTTGTCACAAGTGGTGACCAAAAATGGAGAGAGAAGAATGAGCCATGAAAAGTGATGGGCATGGGGAGGAAATTCAGATAGGCAGAGGGAGGGAATTCAGAAGGTGATCAGAAAGGGTGTTTGTAAAAAGCAGCACAGAGAAAATAGTCCAGAGCTGCAGTCAAATGCAAGTTAACAAAAGCTAATGGACGCAGACCGGATTGTGTTAGAAAAGAAAATACCTATGACTGAGGTTAGAAAATGAGATGAAAATATGGAAAGGGAAACTGATACAAATATCAGAGAAGAAAGAGGTGGGGAGCTGGAGGGTCAGTAATTTGTAGCTACTTATATTAAAAAGGAGGACAAGAGTCAAAGTAGATTTTAGATTTCAAGCCCCCCAGGGCAGGAACCTGTGTCTAATTAACGATTGTTCAGTGCCAGGCACATTGCTGGTGCTATCTAAAAATAATTATAAGAAGAAGGTGGCAGGAAGTAACTGGTAACAAAAAAGTGATATACAGGGTAGGCATAAAGTTAGCCAGGAGGCAGGGAAGTGCCTTCTTACGGATAGCACCTGCCAAGCTTGTCAATATGTCAAGGGCCCGCAGAGAGGCGTTCTTGGCTGCTGCCCCAGTATTATGGAACTTCCTTCACTGGAGGTCCACCATAGCCCGAGCCTGAGCATATTCCAGAGGCAGTACAAAACTTTGCTTTTCGGTGAAGTATTTGGCAGGCGGGGATGAAGTTGGGATTTTAGGAGGTGAGTGTAGGGATTTTTAGGGGATTTTATTGTATTGCATTTTTATCATTTTTTCCCTGTGTTTTTATTTCTGTAGGCCACCCTGAGCCTTTGGGGAATGGCATGGAATGAATGAATGAATGAATTAATGAAATACAGGATGCTGCCTACCACATCAGTTTTGGGGTTTGGAGCAAGGAGGAAAGAGATGACAGTGGCAGAAGCTGAGTCATCAGCAGACAGCTGGAATTCAGTGAGAGTGATGAGTTCACAGAAGACAGAGTCCAGGAGTGGGCCAACTATGGCTCTAGAGCCACCTGCAGGTCTTTGGCCCCACTTTGGTAAATGGATGTGACTGTTGGGATTAGGAAACTTTGCCCACTCCTGACAGAGTCCATAGATACAGGTTTCTTGGAGTTAAATTGGGGGGTTCCAGAGAGAGTGGGAGAAGGCCATCTGGGAAGTAAGATATAGGAGATCAGTCAAGCTGACAGAGATAGACACCCTGGAGAAATAAGAGTGAGAAAAGAGTGGGAAATAAAATGGACAATGGGTGAAAGCAGACATGCAGGCGGTGTGGGGGCTCCCAGGCCCAGGGCAAAGCGGGAAACAGCAGCCACCTCTCTCTCGGTCAGGGAGTGACACTGACCAAATGTGCCCATGGCCAAAGTGTCATTCTGCCGCCTGCACACCCTGGGTGGGGGTGCGCAACAAACATGCCGCTGGCACCACCCTGCTCAGCCCTCCCAAAACCCCACCCCCTCCATGATAGGAAACCATGGCAACCAGTCATGTTACCCTGATGTAGTAGTCCCCGCCCCGTGGCAGGGATGGCAGAGCCAAACAGATGCATTGCCCCTCTGTGGCCAGCATGGGTGTCCTTTAGCCTGGGATATGTGTCTGGGGTCATCCAGGAGACACCTTCCACTTCCAGGCTACCTGCCCACCTTGCCCAGGGTAATCCCGGGTTAACATCTGGAAGCCAGGAAACAGACGTGCGAGTGGGTCCCCAGCCCAGGCAGGCCCTTGCAGGCCCATGCCACGTCTGCTTTCACCCTATGAATTAGCATCCAGTTGGCAGAGAAAGACACAGAGTGAGGTGGAAAAGAGCAAAGAGCCAAGGTTTCATGAGGGCAAGGGGTTGAGGGAGAGAAGTAGTAGAGCAGAGTGGGAGTACAGGAAATGGAAAGGATAATAAAAAGGGGTGCTCTGGTCTGGAGAACAATAGAGAATAGAGAGCAATACACAGCTCATTATAATTGGATTGTAATACATTAAATGCCCTTTGAAAAACCGACAGCAAATTCGAAAAAGCACATGCAGCCATAAACCTCCTTCCAATTTTTGAACATATTTAAACCAAACTATAAATGCTATCAGTTACATAATGTCACAAAGAAGGTCAAGCTTAACTGTCTGCTGCTTTCAGTAAAAGGCAGGATAAATGAGAATCTTTTATCTACTACAGCTGTTTTTTTATTATTATTAAAGAATGACAGTAGATAGCCACTAGCTTTAAACAACATGTCATTAGTAATTACTTTTCTAGTTATTTAAGGTGATTTCTGACGTTACGGGCGCCTGAGTCACCACAGTGGATTCCCAGCGGTGGCGAGCCGACCACCCCCCCACCCCCGTGGTCCAGGAAGGCCCAGAACAGATGTGACAGGAGCGGGACCATGGCAGGGAATCGGGCAGCTAGACCACAGCCTGGGGCTGCGTAACAGACATGACGCCGATTCCGGGCCGTGGTCGAAACACCCAGAAGGCACCAGGGAGGGGCGGGAGGCAGACATGGCTGACAGAGGGCAAACGAAGCCAGAAGGGCCAAAAGGAAATGCCCACACCAGGGAAACGGGAAGGGAGGAGGAGGAGGGAGGAGAGCGGCCGAGGCAGCACACACAACAGGCACAGAGACAACAAGGTCACAGTGGAAAACAGGGGAGCTCCAAGGTCAAGTGATAAGGCCAAAGGCCTCAACATTGTATGGCTAATGAGCGAGGCATGGGGTACAGACCTGTAAGGTTGGGGAAACCTTACACCGGCCTGTAAGGGGGGGGAAGCCTTACAGAGGGATAGGGGGCTAGGAGCACAGGAAGGACCCCAAGCGTTACCCACCCAGGAGCGTCTGGTTACAAGGCAGTGCCTCAGATAACTACCCTCAGGATAGAATAGGGCCTTAGAATCCAAGGATCCCCAGCCTAAATCATCACAGGGTATCTGGGTGGAGCGCAAGCCTTGAACAGCTCCTGGGTGCCCAGGCGTTCGGGGGACCCGGGCTAAGGGGGACACCGGGAATACGGGTTGGTGATAGGGGGGGAAGTGAGAGACCCCAAGGGACGCAGAAGGAAGGGATAGGGCAGCCACACGGCAGGTCCCAGGATACCCCTGTGCAAGGGGGCAGGGAAACACTTACCCAGAGCACTTCATCCACTTGTTCTCACTCACCCACCGTTCGCACACTCGCTCACACAACCTTTCTCTCTCTCTCTCTCTCTCTCTCTCTCTCTCTCAATAACTATGAATCACAACACTGCCACCAGGGCCGGTCTCACAGGCAGAGCACTGTTCACCAGCAAGGTGGGCCTGTCTCTGCCTGGCTTATAAGCCCTATGAGCAAAGGGGGCGGAGCCGAAGACGCTCCGAGCGTCGGGGCCCTTCCAGTGGGGATGGTTTAGGTGCCGCAGCTGTGAGGGCTGGCGACGCCCTATTCTCGGCATCTCCTGTTGTTGCAGGGGGCGGGGCTAGCCCCCATTGAGCGTGCGGGGGCTTGGCTTCTCCCGCACTTCCGGGTGTTGTTGCTGTTGCCGCGGGCACCAGCCCCGCCGGAGGCTCAGGTACTTGTCGTGCCGGGGGGGGTCCTGCAGTCAGGGGTGTCCGGTTCAGCCCTGCGGCGTGCCTCGGGGGCCCTGGAGGGCGAGGCCTGACAGTACCCCCCCTCCAAAAGCGGCGCATCCCCATGGGTCGTGGCTTCAATGGGTACCAGGTATGAAAATATCGCAGGAGACGAGGTGCATGTACGTCCGCTAGGGCTGTAGCGGAATATCGCAGCGGTAGCTATTTCCTGCGGAAACAGTGTTTCTGCAATTAGTGGACCGGCATGGTAGAGGCTTTCATTCCGCTAGTTTCATTCCGTGGTTCCATGGTTCCGCTTATTTAATTCCGCTACTTAGTGGCATCGTGGAAACATGACATTTTTGCTACTTCCGCAACTCCGCCAGTGCCACAAAATAGCAGAATAGCAGTTTTCCGTAATTTTCCTGCAATTTTCCCGCAATTCTGCGATTTGCAGAATTCCGGCGGAATTAGCGGAATGTCCGCAGAAAAGTCGCGGTGTGGCGTGGGCAATTCCAAAATGGAGGAACGGAATCGCGGCGCCATAACAGATGCTGCCGCATCAGCCCTAACGTCCGCTGCTTTCTCCCAGGACCGATCAGCCGGGCCGTACCCCTTCCAGTCAATTAAATAGTATAACCGCCCACGAACTCGGCGGGCATCCAAGATGGACTGCACCTCATACTCGGGCAAGGCGTCCTTAGGCGCTACGATGGTCGATGCGGGTTTACGGGGCGCGGCGGCAGGTTTAAGAAGGGCTACATGAAAGGATGGGTGAATTCTAAAATGAGGTGGTAACTGTACCTTGTACGTAACATTGTTGATCTTGTGCAAGATCTGGAAGGGTCCCATATAGGGATAATCGAGCTTGGATGAGGGTCTCCGGGAGGCATAGTGTCGCTGGTTGACCCAAACCCAGTCGCCTGGTTGGTACTCTGGGGCTGGGCGCTGGTGTGCATCAGCTTGGCATTGGTATTGCTGTTGAGCCCGCTGGAGGGTAGTGGTTGCTGTGGCTTGGGCTTGTTGGATTTGTTGGATTAGTGCTCCGGCCGCAGGAAGTGTCAACGGGGCGACTTTGGGTAAACAAATGCGGGGATGATAGCCATAGGTGACGTAAAAGGGGGAGGTTCCGATAGAGGCATGGAGGGTGTTATTGTAAACGAACTCTGCCAATGGAAGGAGGTTGAACCAATCATCTTGTAAATAGTCCGTGTAGCAATGCAAGTATTGTTCCAACGTTTGATTGGTTCTTTCCACCTGTCCATTGACTTGGGGGTGATATGCAGAGGTTAGATTACCTTTTACTCGAAGGCTGGTCAGTAATCCTTTCCAGAATCGCGACGTAAATTGCGTTCCGCGGTCCGTAATTATTTCTTGCAGCATTCCATGGAGTCGTACGATGTGCTGCAAGAAGAGATTTGCTGTTTGTACTGCTGTAGGAAGTTTCGTACAGGCAACGAAGTGTCCCATTTTGGAGAAATGGTCAACCATCACGAGAATAACCGTATGTCCATGGGAACTCGGCAGGTCCATGATAAAGTCCATGCCTACTCTTTGCCACAGTCCTTTGGGTTGCGGTAATAGCTGGAGCAGACCCTGAGGATTTTAGTGTGGTATTTTGGTGCGTGCACACATCTCACAAGCAGCGACATACTTTGTGACATCCTTCATAATGGAGGGCCACCAGAAATGTCGTTGCACTAAGTGACACATACGTTTAGTCCCTGGGTGCCCAGGAAGGGGGGAGTCATGGTGTCCCCAAAGTATGGCGGCCCGGGCGGCCGGGGGGACTACGATTTTATCTTGATAGTAATATAGTCCTGTATGGGTATCGCGGACTGCGTCGGGGCAACCTAGGTCCTGATCCGCTGACGTGTTCTGTAATAAGTGCAGCGAGGGGAGAGTAGAAAGAAAAACCTTTTGGTTGAGTAAAAGATCTCCCCTATTCTCTGGAGGTTCCCCATCCTCAGTACACCTTGAGAGGGCATCCGCTAGTACATTCAGGTGACCTGGTCGGTACACGATATGAAAATTAAACAGGGCGAAAAACAATGCCCAGCGCCCATGGCGCGCGTTTGCGATGTGAGCTGTTTGCAGGTACGTTAAATTACGATGGTCCGTGAGGACTGTAACAGGGTGTTCTGTCCCTTCCAGGTAATGTCTCCACATGGAAAAGGCTTCCCTGATGGCAAGTAGTTCCCGGTCGAAGATGGTATAGTTTTTCTCGGCACTGAAAAGCTGCCGCGAATAGTAGGCGCAGGGCATTGGTTGGGGGTTGGGGGCGTTAGCTTGAAGAAGAACTGCTCCCAGGGCTACACTCGAGGCATCCGTCTCGACCGTGAATGGTTGGCGGAAGTCCGGGTACTGTAGGATTGGGCCTCGTGTGAAGGCTCCCTTTAATTGGACAAATGCTTCTTGTTGCGAGGCGGTCCACAGATAGGGCACTTCTTTCCTAAGGAGACGCGTAAGGGGTTCGGTCAGCCGGGTATAGTTTGGAATGTATTGACGATAGTTCTTCGTCCCTAAAAATCGTTGTAGAGCTTTCACTGAGTCTGGGAGAATCCAGTTGACAATCGCCGCGACTTTTTCCGGTTCCATTTCAATCCCCTGTGGGGAAATTACAAACCTCAGAAAATGCACCATTTCTTGGTGGAAGGTACATTTTTCCAATTTGCAAAACAGCCGGTGTTGTAATAGGCGTTCTAGCACCATCAGAAAATGTTGAGCGTGCTCTTTTCGTGATGTGGAAAATATAAGGATGTCGTCGAGGTAGGCAATGATGAATTTATCCAACATGTCCCGCAATACATCATTTATTAGGTGCTGGAATGTGGCCGGAGCATTGGCCAGTCCAAACGGCATAACCTGATATTCGTAATGCCCATACCGGGTGCGGAAGGTGGTTTTCCACTCATCGCCCTCCCGCACCCGCAACAAATTGTACGCCCCTCGAAGGTCAAGTTTCGTAAATATCGTCGCGCCTTGCAGGCGGTCGAGAAGCTCCGATATCAACGGAAGGGGATAACGGTTCTTAACCGTAAGGGCGTTCAGCCCTCGGTAGTCTATGCAAGGCCGTAGCCCCCCATCCTTTTTTGGCATGAAGAATAAGGGTGCTACTGCAGGGGAAGACGAATGGCGGATGAATCTGTTATGGAGGTTGTCCTCGAGGTATTGTTTCAAGGTCTGCAACTCGGACTTGGATAAGGCATACAATTGCCCATATGGAGGCTCTGCTCTGGGAACCAACTCGATGGGACAATCATAAGCCCGATGTGGAGGCAGGGTCTCTGCTTCTTTTTGGTCAAATACTTCTTGTAGGTCCATGTAGAGGGATGGGATCTTGGAACTGTAACTGCTCATCGCCACTTCCCCTGGGGGAACAGCTGTAGTAGGTACAGGAACTAGGCAGGCTTGTTGGCACCACGGACCCGTTAGCCTAATAGTGCGTTGTTCCCAATCAATTTGGGGATTGTGACGATGCAACCAGGGTAGTCCGAGGACCACCGGGAACAGGGGTGTGGCCACAAGATCGAATTGTAGTTGTTCCCTGTGATTCCCGTACATTACCGTAAGGGGTTGGGTTCAAAAAACAATTGGTCCAGAGACTAACAAGGATCCATCAATAGAGTGTACCGGTTCGGGGGGTACTCGGGGTTGTCTTGGAATTTTTCTTTGCTGTCCCCAGGTTAGAGCCATAAAGTTTCCGGAATCTATCATGGCCCACACGATCTGGCTTTGTTGGGGGCCAGTGGTTATTATAACCGGAATTTTGAGGTGGGCCCTAAGCTGTTCCCCTAGGGGCAAACGCGGGCGATTTATCGCTGGGGGGGCATGTGGGCCTCGAGGGTTCCCCCTATCGTTCTCGAGGACGGGCTTTTCCCAAACCCCGCAAAGAGCCGGCTAAGGCTGGACAATTCCGGGCAAAATGGGAAGACTCTCCGCAATAATAACACTGGCGGAGGCTCCACCGGATTTCTCGTTCTGCGGCCGTAAGTGGCCCCCTGGAGGCCCCTACCTGCATTGGTTCCACCTCATCTCCCTTAATGTTTCTGTCCTTGTGGCTACCCCAGGCCCTACTCGCGGGACTATCCCATGATATGGCTCCTGTCTCCGCTCTCTTTTTCATTCGGTGAGTCTCTGATCAATTTGGACTGTTAAGTTCACCAACGCCCCCCATGTTGCGGGGTGGGGGCGACAAAAGCCAACTGGTCCTTCAGTTCCTCGTTCAACCCCTTCCAAAAGAGTACCCGAAGAACATGGTCTGGCCAATTCAACTCTACTGCTAGTTGTTGGAACTTTGTAACATAATCCACTAGCGCCCCCTTACCTTGTTTCAGATGCATGATGGCTGTTTCAGCTTCCTGCACCCGATGTGGGTCGTCAAACAAGAAAGCCAGTTCTTTAAGAAATTCCTCATAATTCAGCAACAGGGGACTGGCCTTGGTTAATAATGGTGTGGCCCAATCTAGTGCAGCACCCTCTAATAATCCAATCACGAAGGCCACCTTTCGTTGGTCGGTGTTATACGTAAGAGGTTGAATGGAAAAGGTTAGATTGCACAGGGCAATAAATCCCGCAAAGTTATGTCGGTCTCCCGTAAACTTAGTGATCACTGGTCCTTTAGGCTCCCTCCCGAGGGGTAGGGGCAGCACTCCTGCTGCGGGCACCGGCGGGGCCTGTGGGACGAGCACTGGGGCCGCCGTCCCATTCCTCAGGATGCTGCTGCTCTTTCAGGTCTTTAACTTCCATTGCTATGGCCTGCACGGCACGTGTAAGCTCCTGGACCTCGGCCATTAATTGTTCCATGATTGGTATGCTGGTGAAACTGTAAGGTTGGGAAACCTTACGCCGGCCTGTAAGGGGGGGGATGCCTTACAGAGGGATAGGGGGCTAGGAGCACAGGAAGGACCCCAAGTGTTACCCACCCAGGAGCATCTGGTTACAAGGCAGTGCCTCAGATAACTACCCTCAGGATAGAATAGGGCCTTAGAATCCAAGGATCCCCAGCCTAAATCATCACAGGGTATCTGGGTTGATCTCAAGCCTTGAACAGCTCCTGGGTGCCCAGGCGTTCGGGGGACCCGGGCTAAGGGGGACACCGGGAATACGGGTTGGTGATAGGGGGGGAAGTGAGAGACCCCAAGGGACGCAGAAGGAAGGGATAGGGCAGCCACACGGCAGGTCCCAGGATACCCCTGTGCAAGGGGGCAGGGAAACACTTACCCAGAGCACTTCATCCACTTGTTCTCACTCACCCACCGTTCGCACACTCGCTCACACAACCTTTCTCTCTCTCTCTCTCTCTCTCTCTCTCTCTCTCTCTCTCTCTCTCTCTCTCTCTCTCTCAATAACTATGAATCACAACACTGTCGCCAGGGCCGGTCTCACAGGCAGAGCACTGTTCACCAGCAAGGTGGGCCTATCTCTGCCTGGCTTATAAGCCCTATGAGAAAAGGGGGCGGAGCCAAAGACGGTCCGAGCGTTGGGGCCCTCCCAGTGGGGATGGTTTAGGTGCCGCAGCTGTGAGGGCTGGCGACGCCCTATTCTCGGCGTCTCCTGTTGTTGCAGGGGGCGGGGCTAGCCCCCATTGAGCGTGCGGGGGCTCGGCTTCTCCCGCACTTCTGGGTGTTGCTGCTGTCACCGCGGGCGCCGGCCCCGCCGGAGGCTCAGATACTTGTCGCGCCGGGGGTGTGTGTGGTCCTTCGGTCAGGGGTGTCCGGTTCAGCCCTGCGGCGTGCCTCAGCCTGACAAGACCCAGCCCAGCTGCTGGAACCAAGCACACATACAGGACTGCCTACACACAGATCAGGGCGGCAAGGACAACAGGCAGCCAACACAGAGAGGTGGGAGGTGATCATAGCCGGAATGCAGGTGCTGCCCACACACACCCGGGCTCAGGCTGGATCATGTGCCAGGTCCCATGCAGGGACCGCAGATGTGCGCAATGGAGCGCCCACTGCCGCTCCGCCCCGGTCGCCCTGCAGGAGCTGGGCCAGCTGGCTGTGGGGTGGGGCCAGAGGCAAACTGCCCCCCACCCGGTCGTGAACTGGGGGCGGGGCGACACATGCCCCAGACTATAATGGGTGTGGCTCCAACCCACCCGGGGCAATGTTCACCATGGAGCTGGGATGGTTGGGCACCTGCATGATGCACCTAGCAGTCTGCGCAGAGTGGTACCACTCGCACATGGACCTCATGCACATCCAGACCGCAGAGGTGCACCTGGCCACCCAGATGTGGGTGTGCATGGCCAGGAGCGCTGCTAGAGCCCAGAGAGCCCAGCACAGGTGCCGGTGCTCCCTGGCCTGGCTCAGGACCCAGTGGGCATCCAAAATGGCCTGACAGGCCCTCATCCGCACCCAGGAGTGGGCTTCTGTGCTCCACGAGGTGGCTGGCCAGCTCCAGTGGTGGAGGGAGACCACGGGCCATGCTGCCCAGCTCACTATACCCATTGCTCGGCGGCTATGGGTCACAGAGCAGACACAGGGGTGGTGGGCCAGGGCGCTGGCACAGTGGGACAAGGCTGCCTGGAGAGCAGACTTTTTGATGGACAGGCACATCCACCTGTGACTGGCGGAGCTGTTAACGCCCTGACTGGAGCGGCAGCACACCCCCATGTGGCCCCTCATTCCCATGGTCCAGCTGGTGGCCATCAGGGTCTGGCCCCTAGCAACGCACGACTCCTGCCAGTCCATTTCACAGCACTTCGGCATTGGGGTGAGCACCGTGGTCGGGATCCTGCGAGACATCTGCGGGGTGGTGGAAGGTGTGCTCCTGGACTGAGTGTTCCAGCTGGTGGAACAGGAGGCTGTGATTGCCGAATTCACAGGTCGAGGATTCGCCAACTGCATGGGCGCCGTGGACGGCACCCACATCGAGATCCTCCACCCATCCGATAGGAAGGCCATGGAATATGTGAACTGACACGGGTACCACTCCCTGCAGCTGCAGGCGGTTGTGGACATCTGGTGCCCACCAAACGGATGTTCAGGGCCCTTTGGCCCCACCGCGGGGTTGTGTGTGGTTCACTGTGGTTGACTGTGATCTCGTAACATCTGAAAACTCCCTTAGTTAAGAAATAGTATTTGGCTAGCCGCTTGTCTGTTGCTTTCAATTTCTTTATAATAACAATTTTTTCTAACAGAAAGAGCAGTGCAGCAGAAACCTAGGAGGGGAATGTGCAAAATTGACCTGAACCATTTGGTACTCAAGGTGTGAACCTTAGCTTTTGGTGTATCTGGATGGAGAAATCCAGATCATTATAATCAACTTGCTTTGTTTGGTGCATAAAAACATTATAAACACTTAATTGCAGTGCAGTCAAATCTGGATTGGTGCCATTGCTTCATAATGAAAATCTAGAATTATGCAGTACTAATACAGCCACAAACTCGGAAGTGATGCTGAGCTCCTTTAAATAAAAGCTTCTCTTTTTGCTGGTGTGTTTTGGTTAGGAAAAAGATACAGTAAGTACTAATTCTATATAATTTGTAGCAATTTGCTAACTAGTACCTATATTCCACAGGGTTTTGGAACACCTGGTTACCATATCCTGTGCTTTTGATACAAGGAATAAATTTACATATTTGTAATAGATATCCATGTCAGTATCAAGTATACCTGGAAAGTGACATAACAGGAAAATAGAAGCAAGAATTGCAGCTTCAAAATGGGAAAGAAGATATTTACATCAGATGAAATGGACTGATGCAGCAGCTGGGGGTTTGGATGTTTAGTTTTGGCTTCAAGCACATGTAAATCTTTCATACCATATGTCAATCCTCTGAAGACTAATGCACAATGAGAGGTTAAAAAGGCCCAATACTTGTTTATGCTGATACGTTTACTTAGGATTTCTTAACCAGCACACATTGAAGTTTGACTATGGCTGGGAGGGGCTAAACCTTCTCCAACCCCCGCGCCCCCTCCCACCCTGGTCTCCCACAGTGGAGCTGGCCAGCACACTGCCCACCCACAACTCTTTGCCCACAAATAGGCTGCTATCAGGATGGAAGAGGAAGCAGCGTGTCACAAGCCAATCAGCAGATTTAGTGATGGGGGCATCAACTGTTGTGACTGAAACCTATGGATATTAGGGGTGGGACATGAGGTCAAATACCGGCCACCGGATTTACCGGTTACTGGATTCCAAAAAACCGGATTGCTGGATTTGTACCAGTTTACCGGTACCGGATTTGTTCCATTGATTTCAATGGGGAACTGTCCCCATTGAAATCAATGGAAAAAAACACAAAAACCCTCCCCCCTCCCCCTCCCACACTGTGCGGGTGGAAGGGGGGGCACCCCCCACCCACCCTGCCCAGTCTGAATTAAAAACAATTTTTTTTTAACCCTAAGTCCCTACTAGTGTGGGCTCCAGGCCGCCGCCGGCGACTCGGAGCCCGCACCAGCAGGTACTAGGGTGATCCCTGGGGTGGGGGGTGGTTTAACACACACACCCCACCCCAGGGATCACCTACGTCCCCACCCAGGGATCACCTACCTTGCACTCTGGGCGGCGGCGGTCCAACTCCGGCAGCTTCAGCACCGGCTGTGACTGCCAGCTTCAGCGCTACTAGGCCTTCCGGGGAAACCCAGAAGTTCACCGGAAGGCCTAGTAGCGCTGAAGCTGGCAGCCACAGCTAGTGCTGAAGCCTCCGGAGTCGGACTGCCGCTGCCGCCAGAGCGCAAGGTAGACAATCCCTGGGTGGGGAGGTAGGTGATCCCTGGGGTGGGGTGTGTGTGTTAAACCACCCCCCACCCCAGGGATCACCCTAGTACAACTGAACCTACGTACCTACATACTGGTACGGGCTCTGGGTCGCCGGCGGCGGCCTGGAGCCCGCACTAGCAGGGACTTCGGGGGGAAATTATTATTTTTTAAAGCCAGGCTGGGCAGGGTGGGTGGGTGGTGTCCCCCCTTCCACCCGCGCAGCCTGGACTTGGGAGGGAAAGTGGGGGGGTTGTGGGTTTTTTTTACATTGCGGTAATTCATTTGAATGGCCGCAATGTAAAAATTCCGCTACGGGGGAATCCGGTAAATTACCTGGATTACTGGGTTTAATCCGATACCGGGCAGTATCGGATACCGGAAGATCCGGAAGTCCCACCCCTGATGGATCTTTGCCTCAAAGACGGCTTGCTATTTCAACTTCCCCTATTAGAAGTTCAAGCATAGAGATCAGGGGAAGGGAAGAGCTACTTAAGTCCTGGTTCCCTCTACTTGTGTGTACAGAGGTAGAGGGTGCTCTGGATTAACTATCCTTGCTCATGATAACAAGCCCCTAAGGTATCCAGCCAGCTGGAACTCTATTGTATCCTGTATATCTCTGTAGAAGGCTTAGCTGAAGTGCCACAGCTGCACCTGCTCCAGGAGTCCTCTTGCCCTAATGGCTGGGCTCCATTTGGCTTGGTTAAAGGGCTTGAGCAGCTCAGGTGGAACTGTTGAGGCTACTTGGAGCACATGCTAGGATGGGGACTGGTTTAATGAGTAGAAGCCCTCCGCTATAAAATCTAGAGTTGGAAAGCTCAAATAGGGTCTACCAGAGAGGCAAAGGGAAGCTGGAGGGCTTTACCTCAGGGACAGAGGTTTGCCTGAAATTCTCAGAGGAAAAAGGCTTGACCAAAGACCCTGTAGTTGCATGGGGCTATGGAGCTGGCTAGCAAGAGAGCCAGGCTGGGTTGAAGTTCATGTAAGGCCCTTTTTACACAGACACTCTAACACTGATAAAATGGGTGTTACATTTTATTATACATGGTACAGGGCAACACTACACCCCTGCAATATGGGCCCTTTTCACGTGAGATGCCTCCATCCAGTTTCGCTGAGTGGAGATGGGTGGAGGCGTCTGTGTAAACACAGCAGGCGGTGGGTGTAGGTGCATGCATGCTCCTGCGCAACACCCATCTCCACCCACCCACGGAGCAACGGGCTCCACTGCCGATTACTTGGTGGGTGGAGATGGATGTTGTGCGGGAGCATGTGTTAGGAAATAAATGAGGTTCATTGTACCTCAGTCTACCCCAAACGAGATCGAAGGTTGCCAATTAACAAGCCAACGTGTGTGGGTACAACTCAGTTTTATTGGATAGATGCTTAACATCTGGACATGGCAGTATTACCAGTTACAAACCCCAGTAACCCAGGATTTCTTACGTGTCAGAGGCCACGGTCCGAGACACAAGCTGGTTCAGAGGAGAAGAGGAGGGGGCCCAGCAGATGGAGTCTCTGGATCTTTGAGAGCGACACTGAGGGTCAGAGGCCCACACAGGCTTAGTGCAATGCTAGTAGCCACAAACACCAGTGACAAAAAATAAGGGCCAGGACGTTTCCTTTTATAGCTTTATTTATTAAGAATACATGTTGCAGGGTCCCCTCTATGATCATGCCAGGTGCAGAAATAAGCTGACCTCATCTCTCTCTTACTTAGAGCATAGCCATTACAACTACTTTTGCTTTTGGGAAGTTTTTCTTCTCTACTTGCTTAATTGCCAGTCTGACCTGCTGAGGCTACCTCCCTTCCTCCCAGACCTTCTTTGTCAGAGATAGTGGCCATCTGGGGTTGTTATTGTGGCTTTGGAGATGCATTCTTTCTCTAGAATTGAGTTATTTACAGCTTTATTCTCATGGGCCTTCTTTATCTGTGCCAGCCTGAGACCTATGCTTCAAGTTAGCTGAACTGAATTTGTACAGGCCTCAGCCTTCTTGTGTCTCTGACCATGGCCAAATGCCTGATCAAGTCATAATACATGCACGCACCTATACCCACCACAAGTGCTGTTTACACAGACACCTCCACCCATCTCCACCCAGCGAAACTGGGTGGAGGCATCTCGTGTGAAAAGGGCCCATGTTGCAGGGCTGTAGTGTTGCCCTGAACCATGTATAATAAAATGTAACACCCATTTTATCGGTGTTAGAGTGTCTGTGTAAAAAGGGCCTAAGGGACTGAAGTCTAAGGGTGCTTTGAGACAGGACACTAGCCCCAGTTCAGCCACAGTTGAGCATTTCTTATGCATGTTTCAGGGCTGCATAGGGCACATATATAGCCCTGCAACTTGCATAAGAAACGTTTAAGTGTGGTTAAACTGGGGTTAGCGTCATGTCTGAAAACACCCTAAGAAGTGCCTACAGGATGGAGAAGGCTTACTTCTGAAGGCACTGGGGGACTGGCAGGGAGTATGCCAGGCCAGGGGGCCTGCTGTATCAGATACCCTACCTACCAGAGAGGATAAAGATGATGGTACATGAACTGTGTAATATATATGTATGTATCTATAGGCAGCTGAAGGACTTGGCACCAAGGTCTCTCAAATTGGGGGGGACCCAACTAGGAGGAGGGCAATAGCTGACAAAGAGGGGGGAAATGAATGGGGGAGTACTGGCCTTGAGTGGGGAGGGAAGACTTCCCCTTGATTATACCCCTGTTTGGCACATTGTTAATAAACCAGTTTGGGGAAGAAAAGTGGGTTTTGGCTGCTTCTAGGTGGGGATCCTGCAGGGACTTATGAAACAGGGCAATGCCTTGTTACAATCTCCATTGAAGGTAGCTTCTCTCTTACTGCTTCATTGCCCTTCTGACCCAGGGATGCTCTCCCCAGAGCATGGTGCCTCTTTGTGCTCAGGGCCTGCTGCTTCCTGGACACTGAGTTCTTCCACTGGGGCTACTGCCTCCAGAATTTCCAGGATGCAGTGCACCTTCTTGCAGTAGTTTCCTAACTGTAGGTTGTGACCTCAAGTGGGGTTGCACTATCTGTAGATGGGGGTCATGATCCCAATAGAGATTTGCTACATTTTGCATGTTTTAGTTGCTGTCTGAGGACACAGGGTTTTATTTAAAGTCTCAAAATGCAGTAACACAGGCAAAATGTTTGAGAACTGCCCCCAGGGCTCCCTCAACTAGAAGCCAAACTATGCCCATGTCAACATGCTTGTCTTACACCTACGCATCCAAATGCACAGAAGTATTTTGCAGGGTAACTTAATTTTGAGTAGTGCCCTTTACTTAGCCACAGAAAAAAGAGTGAAAAATCATTACTGGAAGCGGTATTGCAGTTGAAACCCCAAAATAGACAAGTTAATTAAGACAAGCTAATTATTCAATAGTTTTGTAATTCCGTCTCATTACTGTCTTACTGAACAGATATGCTGGATATCTAGGATTCACTGAGAAGAGTTACCAGAGGATGGGCAACCACAGCAATTAGCAGCCATAGCATCATGCATTGGACAAGGATGCTTTTCTTTGGATAAAATTATAGCAAGATATTTTATATTAGGCTAATGACAGCTTCTGAGAAATAAAATCCTAATCTTGTAAGCACGTAAACATATCCTGAACGCTTAATCATGTGGGGAGCCTCAGCAATTTAAGTGGCAAGGGTGTAAAAACAATGCGGAGGACAGATGGGTGACTCCCCCTCCGCCCCCACCCATTTGGAATGCAAAGTACAGTCCCCTGCTTAATTTCATCACCTCACAACATACATTCATTTTAATTAAAAACAAAATGCTACTACGTTTCCAGGTGCAGGGCCAATTGGAGCTGAGGCAACAAAACTAATGTGGTTGGGAGGGAAAAGAAAAGAGTTTAAAGGGGAGATAGAGACAGAGAGGAAATTGATGGTGTTTGATTTAATTTGGGCATGTGAGAACACGTGGAAATTTGATTTAACGTGAGTATGTAACAACATTTGATTTAACTTGGGCATAGGATGGCTATGACCTAGGGGTTGGAATTTGGTAAAGGGGTGGTCATGGGTTCTGACTGCCCCTCTCCACTTTGGATTCATTGTTGGAATGAGGACTTGCTCTGCATATTGGGTAACTGTGGAGAAACACTGTACACTTACATAGTTTATATTTCATTTTCAGTTACACACAGGCTTCCTAATCACCAGCACTGAGATCTTTTTTCACCCTATCTGTTGAAATGATTTCTACTCAAAGTTAAACATCTCCCACAGACATGCAGCTGTGACTATTCAGATCCATGGTATACCTGGCATACTCCCTGTCAAGAAAACCCCCTGTATCATCATGTTAAATTAATAGGCAAAGTAACAAAGATGAGCAAGATCAGAGCGCTAGACTGCTTTTATTACATTTCTGCTCTTTCAAGTAGTTACCTGCCAGACCATATGAGATGAAAAGAGACATCCTTGCTGGTTTTGAATACCCTCAGCTGTGTGTCTTTGTGGGGGATATAGTACTTTGAGAGCATCTATTTTACAGTTTCCAAGTACACACCTGCCACCAGCTCTTCAAATCCATAAACACGTATTTGAAGGAGAAAAATAGAAACACTTCTTGGTGTTTAAGTCTATTTAAATACTTTGGGCTGGCAGAACTTTCTTAAAGGGCAGTGGCAGACTAAATGGTCAACATTTTGCTTTAAAAATGGTTCTCTTTCCTTAATATCAACAGTGTGTATATATGATGGCTAATATCTTACTTTAATTTTGGTAGCTGAGTGTGGGTGCTATGGAAGAATTTTAATATGGCTTCTTGACCAAACTTTTAGGCCAGAGCTTATTGCTTTGCAAGAAAGGTGCATGTTTGCCTTAGCTGGTTTGCTAAAGCTTTATAAGCTACAGTTAGCACCAATACTGAAGTTTTTTGTTAACATGGGTTGCCACAGATGTATATTTTTCCAGGCCACTTATAAAACATACACATTGCAGGGCCTGCATTGGAAGAAATATACGTAGGTGGAAACCTTAGTGCCAGGTCCAGAACCAAACTGAATTGTTCATCTCCTCTCTTCATAGTGAATCTCTCCTTAAAACTCAAATATCTCCTTAAAACTCACCTCTTTCACTCTGCTCTGTCTGACTCTTTATCTGGCTGAGCCACTGTTCCTATACCTACGATCGGTTTACCCTTATCCTTGCAACATGGACCTGCCTGCTGTCATTCTCATCGTAATCAAGCCAAGTACGTGCACTTGAGACCTCACATCTTCATGAATGTTAGACCCCTTGTATCTCCCTCTGTTCCCCTTCCTAAGTCTCTCCCCCAGCTCCTGTCTCTCAGAATTGTAAGCCCTAGGGGCAGGGACCGTGTCTATTTTATTACTTTGTAAAGTGCCAGCTACACTGCTGGTGCTATATAAATGTTTGTTAATAATAATAATAATATAATTGTATGCTGTAACATACAGATGCAGTTTTCCACTTGTCCACTGCAATGCTGAAGACTTGAGTTACGTGATTCGTCTCTGGGTTGACTTTATACAGGTGTCAGGGAGAACCGTGACTTGTGAGGATATGGGAGAGGGTGGGTGGGGATGGGCTGACCGTGCCCCCCGGCGGCCCCCAGGGCCCCTTTACCATGGTCTGGGGCGTTAGGGGTTGCTGGGGGCAGCTCCGTGGCCAGTGTGCCTCCCTCCCTCCCTCAGCCCATCCCCTCTGGTCCATCTCCAGTCCAACCCACCGGCTTACCCTCTATGTCGGTCTCTGAGCCCTCCAAGGCCAGCCCCTCGGTGTTGCTGGGGTCCCCCTGCAGACCCTACCTAGAGGGGGCCAACAAATTGCACCAGCAACCAGAGTTTTTGATGCTAAAATAATAGCAAAATTGAGATATGGAGCTTTGCTTTGGTGACATCTGCCCAGTGCCAAAAAGGTATTAGAACCTATTTTGAATAATTTTTTGAAGAGATTATTACAAATTCCTGTATCAACTCCATCAGTTATATTGAGATTGGAAATAGGGATCAGATCTATAGAGTCGTATTTAATAGAACATCTGTTGGTATCAGGTATGAAAATTGAGTGTATGCCACCGGGAGATCTTACCAGATGTTGCCTGAGAGAAAAGTTAGAAGTAGTAAATGGCAAAGGTTCATGGTGGCAGGGGACAAAAGATATTTTTGATAGGTTGGGCCTATCTTTTCTTTTCTTGCAGTCCCTTCCTTTTAAGCAGGCAAAATATTTGCTTAAAAGTAGAGATATTGATATTGATAGGCAATAAAAAATATATAGCTGGAAATGTGTTTTTCAGTTTTTTCCCATTATGAAATTTTCCCCAAAATTAAAATTCATTTTCATTTGTTTTCATTATTATTTTTCATTGTCATTTTTTCAATAAAGAAAAAGAAAATTAAAGTTTTCATTTTTGTTATTAGGGTAATGAAAACAAATTGCACACCCCTATAATATAAACAGTTGCTAAAAGACTGGTTTGTTAGTGACCCGATGATCCATACCTGATGCTGCCTACATTCACTTCAAGAAATTTTTTGTATGTGTATTTGAAAATTTCTTCTGTGTTTTATACTTTATCTTGTCTTTTTATGCTTGTTTGTTTGTTGTGGTTGCCACTTCCAAAATAAAGCTTACTTACATCAGGATTAAGCTTCAGTCTGCTCTGCCATAACCAAACCTCCACGGCCTCCAAACATTGGGACAGCACTGAGACGGCAGGACCTGGGTCAGATGAAAAGGAGAGGTATAGCTGGGTGTCATCCGCATATTGATGGCAACGCACACCAAACCCTCTCACGATCTCCCCCAAGAGCTGCATATACACATTAAACAATAATGGAGACAGAATAGAACTTTGTGAATGCCACAATCCAGGGCCTGGGGGCTGGAAGATTCAGCCCCCAGGACAACCTACTGGCTTCTTCCCAAGAGGAATGATCGGAACCACCCTAAGACGGTCCCCTTCCAGACCCCCCAGGGCTCGCAATTATCTCAACAGCAGCTCATGGTCTACTGTATCAAAAGCGGCCGAGAGATCTAGCAGGATCAGAAGTGTTGAACGTCCTGCATCCATTTCCCGGCGGAGATCGTCCACCAAGGCCACCGGTGCCATCTCTGTTCTGCCGGGGCAGAACCCTGATTGAAATGAGTCAAGGAAACTGATGCTGTCAAGATGAGCCTGGAGCTGCAGTGCCACCGCCCATTCAATAACCTTCCCTAAAAAGGGAAGGTTAGCAACAGGTTGGTAGCTGGCGAGTGCATCCACATCCAAAGATGTCTTCTTCAGCAGGGGGCGCACCACACCCTCCTTGAGACCTGGGGGAAAACTCCCCTGCCGAAGGGACGTGTTGATTACTAGGGGTGTGCGAACACCTGGGGGTTCGGGGTTTGGCCTGTTCGGGGTTCGGCTCCCTGGAAACCGTTTGGGGTTCGGCTGTTTGGCCTGAACCTGTTCAGGGAGGTGAACCCATTCGGGCAGGGGGCGGGGGTCAGCCTACCCTGCGCAGCCTACAATTTTTTTTAACCACCCCACCCCAGGGATTGCCCTAACTGGTGGCACCAGGGCTCCAGTACTGGGTTCCATGGAGGCACCAGCTGCGGACTCAGCTCTGGAGGTGCTACAGAGCACTTTAGGCCGCTACTTCTGGGTCAAGTGACTTGGTCAGGTTGCCCGGAAGGCCTAGTAGAGGCCTGAAGAGCTCCTCAGTGCTTCTGGAGCCAGTCCCGCTGCTTCCGGACCTGCGGCCAGAGCCCCGGCACCACCAGGTAGGTCAGGCTCTGGCTCTGGGTCCTGCAGCAGCAGCGGGGCTGGCTCTGGTGGCACTGTGGAGCAGTTCAGGACTCTACTAGGCCTTCCGGGTCAACTGACCCAGTCACCTGACCCAGAAGTAGTGGCCTGAAGCGCTCTGCAGTGCCGCCGGAGCCAGCCCCACCACTGCTGCTGTCGTGGGACCCAGGGCTGGAGCCTCAGTGCCACCAGGTAGGGCGATCCCTGGGGTGTTTTTTTAAAAAAAACTTTGTAGGCCACATGGGAGGGGGAAGGTGAGCTCTGGTGCCTCTTCCACCTATGCAGCCTGGAGAGAGGGGAAACTGGGTTCCCCCCTGCCCCCTCCCACCCCTGGCCAAATGGGTTTGGAACCCGAACTTTGTTCGGACAGTTTGGGCAGGGGCAGTTCAGTTTTGAGGTGTTCGCAGACGGCCCTAACACCCTGAGTTCGGGCCAAACCCCCAAACCGCGTTCGCACATCCCTATTGATTACCCTCACCAGCACTGGCCCCAAAGTCTCCCTGGAGGCTTTCACCAACCAGGATGGGCATGGATCTAGTTCACAACTGGTGGCTCTAACAGACCCCAGGAAGTCAGGGGTCTGTTACTTGGCATCACTTCCTGAAACTCAACCCATCGGCTGGCATCACTTCCTGAAACTCAACCCAAGAAGATGGACCAGACGGGGCCTCCATCACCTCATGCTCCACCCTACTGCTCCTAATCCGGTGTCAAAATTACTCTTGATCCGAGCAATCTTGTCTGCAAAGTAGATGGCAAACTCCTCACAGCAGGCCTGGGACAAATCCCCATCCAGACGGAGGGAGGCCGGACTGACCAGCCCCCGCACCACCCGGAACAGCTCTGCTGGATGTGACTTTGCAGACGCTATGAAGGTGGCAAAGAACTCTTTCTTTGCTGTCCTCACAGACTCAACATAGGATCGCAAATGGGCCCATGGAGAAGTCGGTTGGATTCAACGCAAGTCCAACGCCAGCGTCGCTCTAGCTGCCTACCTGCCTGTTTCATACACTGTAGCCCCTCAGTAAACCAAGGGGCCCTGCGGTGATGAGACAGAGGTAGACGACGTCTCAGAGACACCCTGATATAGCATCACTGAGAACACAGTTATTTACTGTACACTAGGGCTGAAGCAAACAGCAATTCTCCTAATTTCAGGAAACACGATCAATTTCCCAATACCCAACTGAATTCTTGGGAAAAAATATAATAATAAAAATTAAATCATTGCACATGCGTAATGGTTGCCGGGCTGTTTTTCACATATGCAAAATTGCCACTGCTCTTTACCAAAATGATGGTAATAGTGTAACTACTGTATTGATTAAGGTCAGCGGATTGCACATGCTCAAACTGGCCGCCACCCTTAGTGACGCTATTCCTATCATTTTGGTTAGGGGTGGCAGCCATTTTGCACATGCCCCAAAAGTCCTGGCAGCCATGTTGTGCAAGCAGAATGATTTTTTAAATTATGATTAGTTTTTCTACTTTTGCTCGAGAGTTTAGTTTGGCTTTGCAGGGTTTTCAGTTTATCCAGAGATGAACAGAGAACTGGGATTTTGATGAGATTTCTCATTCTTGACATTCCCAGAAAGTGATGAAAAGGTCCCAGAAAGTGACAAAAATGACCAAAAAATGGTGGAAGCATAGAATCACCGGAAAATTATGAAGTACTGTCAGACACTCATAGGTAGTCCCAAAAGGTTGTTGTTTTCCTTTGGAACAGGAACACTTGCTCTCATCTCAGCCCTAATTTTCTATCAGAAACTATTCAGATGCTCCTAACAGTACCTGCTTAACAATTTCAGGAGACCAAATTTGGTCCTCCAGTCCCAATCTCCTGTTCTTTAAATCATGCAGACTAAATATTTCTGTTGCATGTGTGAATGAACTGGTCTCATAGTAGGATTTTCATATGCTCTCTCTACACAGTGGAGCAGTCACGATTTGACCCTTTGGATTTGTATTCTGATCTTTAATTTCCACTAGTGTCAAGTGCTAAAACGAGAATCAAATTTTGATTCTCATGATAATTTCGTTGAAATTGAGAATTGCTTCTGAGATTTAACAGCTTTTTCGAACCCCAAACGAGATCTTGGACAAAATTTGATTTATCAGTTGCCGCAAGTTACCGTTTATTGTTTACCATGTTTACCAGTTATCTTGGGGTTTTGCTGTTTATCGGTTGTACCTTTATTGTGATTTATCATGTGCCATGTTTACCGGTTACTGTGATTTTCTATTTATCATGTTTATTGGTTACCACATTTATTGGTAATTAGTTTATTACCATGTTTATTGGTTTATTAGTTATTTGGGTTTTTTAAATTGGTTATTGGTTATTGGTTAATAGTTTATTGGTTTATTACCATGTTTATCGGTTATTGGAGTTTTTTTATTATTGGGGTTTTTTTGTGATTGGTTTATTGGTTATTGATGTTCATTGGTTATTGGTTTATTGATTTGTTACCATGTTTATTGTTTACCATGTTTATTGGTTATTTGATTTGGCTCACAGGCAACCCAGTAAACATCAACCCAGTAAATGGTAACCAACAGCCTGGTAAATGGTATCTCGGTAACTGGTAATACAACAGTAAATAACAATCTGGTAAGTGGCAAATGGTAATTTGAGAAAATATTCTTGACCTAGAATCGTCGAGAGGCAAGTTTTCTCTGTTACCGTTTCTCATTTAAAATGAGATGAGAATTGTGATTCTCTTTGATAACCGAGAAAAAGTCAAAATTGAGTTTCAGTCATAATATCCACCAACATGCTTTTCTGATGTTGATTAACCCATCTTCCCAGAAATGCAAGACTGAAATCTTGATTGAACAAGTTATCAGCACAGAATGCGAAAGAGGAAATGGAAAAACAACTTACTTGTCTGATGTTTAAAAATGGCTAAGCGGCTTCATTAAAAAAACAAACAAATTAACTTAGCCTCCAAATCAAAATCAGAAGTTCAGTCTCTTCTAAACAGGTTCATCCAGTCTCAGTATTTATCACAGTCAAAATGTACATCTTACTTGGGAAACAGTTATTTCTTGCCATTATATCTGACAGCCGTTGTATTTTAAATCCATCCGACCTGTCTCATTTTGAAATGTTAATCGTCCGTTCTGAGTTGGGCCCTCCCTTGTGTGTTCATTTTATGGAAATAGAACTGATAATATTTGTCACAGAGGCAAAATAGTAACATTATTCTGCCTTAATCCCCTTTGCCAGACTATTGTTCTGCCTTAAGCCCCTTTGCCAGTCCAAAGAGAATATGTTCATTTGATTTCCCTGTATATAAATTTCAGGAAATCAGCCACAGCTTCTAAAAAATTCAACAGCTGCCATGCCTTAAGTTAACTTTTAGTATTTTTCCAAAGCAGCATGGGATTCCAACTGAATAGCAAACTGTTACACATTTCTGAAGAATACATCCACTTATTCCTCTTAGCTATTAGCAGTGGTATTGCATCAAGGAGGACCCAAAAGAACAGCACACTGGATAGATCTATTACTTTTAGTGTGCAATTAATCTTGTTGACATTACTTATATGAACTTGTATAAGAATGCCTGGAAAACATACCATTGAATTCAGTTGCTCATTAATATTGATCAAACATTGTTCTCCTTTGTGTTAGAAGCTACTTAGAATGCATTCACACCTTTGGGTGATTTCAGACATTACGGGCACCCGATTCACCACAGTGGACTCCCAGCGGTGGCGAACTGGCTAACCACCCCCCGTGGGCAAGAGAAGCCCAAACAGATGTGACGGGAGCGGGACCACGGCAGGGAATCGGACTGGAAGACCACGGTGTGGGGCAGTGCAACAGATGTTACGCTGATCCCGGGCCAGGCCATGGCCAAAGCACCCGGAAGGCACCGGGGCGGCTCATCCCGGCTGCTGCCATGTGCCCTTTAAATCTCCCTCCCTGGCCTGTGTTGTTTCTGGCTGCCTGACAGCAACGTTGCATGCTTTGTCCCTGGCTGGGAATCATTGGGTGATTTCAGACGTTACGAGATCACGGTCAACCACACTGAACCATGCTCAACCCCCCCATGGGGCCAAAGGGCCCTGAACGTCTGAACGGCGTGCGCCAGATGTTCATCACGCTCAATACCCACATGGGGTCAGTTTGAACCACGCTTCCCGGGCTAGCCGGGGGAAGGTCTCGGGAAGCGTGGTCAAACCAACCCCCACAGGGAACCAAGCAAAAGTAACGTCTGGACGCCAATCCCCCAGCGGAACCAAAAAAATGGAGCCCCGGCCGGGGACGAGGCACGCAGCGTCGCTGCCAGGCAACCAGCACCAACACAAACACCGGAGGGAGATTTAAAGCGAGAGCAGCAGCAAGCAAGCGTGGCGGGATGGAGCGAGGAGGGAAGCGGAAGAGACCGGAGGCACGAACAGCGACAGCGGCGGCACAGGAGGCGGAGGACGTGCAGCCAGGCCCAGCGATGCAGGCGGAGGGGGCACAGGTGCAGGAAGGGGGCACACGGGAGCACCCGACCAGGGAGGCGCCCCGGGAACACCAACCACAGCTGCAGCCGGGTCGCGCCGCCCCGGGGACAGCGGCCGGAACAGGCCCACAGGAGGCACCCAGGAAACGGGTAAGGGCACCCACTGGGAGGGGAACAGGGGGCACAGGGGAACCCCCTGTGGAGGGGGCCGGGGGGACCCCGGGCGGAAGGCAGGGGGGCAGGGGGACCCCGGGCGGAGGGCAGGGGGGCAGGGGGCCCCCGAGAGGGCCCACACCCTCACCCAGCAACCAACCACCCCCCTTCCCCCCCCCAGACACGAAAGTCGGCCCGGGCGGACGAGCCCCAGGAGGAGCCCGGCCCCCGGCCCCTGGAGGCGCACCCCCAGGAGGAGGTGGAGGAGGAGCACAGGCAGGTGCAGCAGGAGCTGCACCGGGAGGAGGAACAGCAGGGGCCCAGCCGGAGGAAGGCCTATCACAGAGGGGGACAGTGGGGCCTCCAGGAGACCCGGGACTTCATACGGATCTGGGGGACCCTCGAGTACCAGGTGGAGCTCGCAATAAACCAGCGCAACGAGCATGTCTACCGGGACATCGTGCGCGACATGGAGGCGGCGGGGCACGAGCGCACTGTCAACCAGTGTCGCTCGAAGGCCAAGGAGCTCAAGAGGGGGTACAAGGCCCTCAAGGACAATAACAGCCGCTCCGGCCACGGGGCCCGCACCGCCCCCTACTACGATGCCCTGGACCGCATCCTTCACATGAAGGGCTCCATAGTTGCCCCACGCCTGGTGGGCAGCGCTGTGGTCCAGGGCAGGGAGCGGGCCGAGGTACCCCCTCCCCTCGCCGCCCGCCCGGTAGACACGAGCTCAGGGGACCCCCACCCCCAGGAGGACCACCCGGGACCCGCAGAAGCCCCAAGGCCCCCCCCCAGCAGCAGCCCGGAGACATCCCAACGCCGGGCCGGCCAGGCGGAGTCGGAGGTCGGCACCTTCACCACCCTCAGCCAGTGGTCCCAGGGGGAGCACTCCCAGGGTGAGGCGCCGGCCTCCGAAGGCTCGGAGACGGACATAGAGGGTAAGCGGGCCCCCAGGGCAAGGGGGGGCACGACCAGGGGGCCGGTGGCAGGGGCGGGGGTGGGGGCCCTGCTGCAGGGGCCACAACCAGCCCCCTTCACCCGCTCCCCCCTCTCCCGCCCGCAGGACATGGGGAGCCCCAGGACCGGGCCAGCGAGACGGTGCAGGCCCCCGCGGAGGGCACAGGAGAGCAGGTGCCGGACCCAGGTAAGGCGGGAGGGCTGGGATTGCGGGAGGGCCCCCCGGGCGCCAGCCCAGGGGGGCCTCTGGCCTCAGTGGGGGAGGGGGGGCAGGGGGCCCCGGGACCCGACCCCGCTAGGGGACAGGGCCCTGCACTGACCCACCCGCCCATTTCCACAGGGCAGCCCCCGCGCGCGGCGCCTCCGCCGGCCGCGGCCCCAGCCCAGCGGATGCGGGAGTACCGGGCGCGGGTCCGCAGGCGCAGGGAGGAGCAAGCGGAGGACATCGTCCGCAGGGCGGAGGAACAGGGGGAGCGCATGATCGCCTCCGTGGACCGCATGGAGGCGGCCATAGAGCGGTCCATGGAGAAGGCCCTGGAGACAGACCGCCGGCTGGAGGCGGAGGTGCGCCTGGAGCGGAGGCGGGAGCGCCGGGAGCACCAGCGGCAGCAGGGGCTGCTCAGGGGCCTCCGGCAGGACATACAGGGCATGGTGCGGGAGCACAGCGCAAAGATGGACAGGTCCCACGACATTGGGACCTCCCTGCTCCTGCATGCGGGCACCATGTGTGCCTACGTGATGGCCGGCGCACCTCCGGGCGCCCTGCCCGCCCAGGTCCCCATGCCGGGCCCCTCGGCGCCCCCGGGCCCAGCCCTGCCGCCCCTGGCGCCCCCCCGGCCCCAGGGCCCTCGCATGCGCCTCCCAGTGCCCCCGGGCCTCCGGAGGGTCCAGCCCCCCCGGGGCGCGACCGGGGCACCGGGCACAGCTGCCCATCCGCCGCCCGGCCCCCTGCCGGGGCCGGGACCGGCCCAGGACACGGCAGGGGACACGGACAGTGGGGGGGAGGGGAGCTCCCAGAGCTCGGTGGGCCCAAGCGGCCGCACGAGGGGTCGGCCCAGGAAACGCGGGGGGATGGTGGGAAGGGGGGGGAGGGGGAGGGCCACATGAGGGCGGGTGGTGGACGGGGTCACGGGGACGGGGGTGGGGAGGGGGCACAGGGTGATTGTGTGCACTGTGTGGGCAATAAAGTGTTGTAAAGAGACAGTTGTCCCCGGCCCGTTTGTGGGGGGGACAGGGCTGTGGGACCGCGTGTACAGGGGCATGGGCACGGAACGGGGGGTGGGGCCCCCAGGGGCGGGAAGGCCCTCACAGCGGGCCCCCCCGGGCGATGTGGGTTGCAAGGGCGTTCCGGATCCTTTTGGCATACCGGTACTCCCGGGGGTTCCCTGCGTTCACGTACAGGGGAACAGGACCGGGGGGCCGGTGGGGCTCGGGGTACTCCAGGGCCGCCCCCTCGGTCTCGCACACATTGTGCAGAACGCAGCAGGCACCGATCACCAGGGCGGAGGTGGGGACGGTGAAGTCCAGGCGGCCAGCTAGACTCCTCCAGCGCTGCTTCAGGGCCCCGAAGGCACGCTCCACCACGGTCCGGCTCGCACACAGGCGGGTATTGTATACCTGCTCCGCAGGGGTGCTCGGGACAGGGTAGACCTTCATCAGCCAGCGGGTCAGGGGGTAGGCGGGGTCCCCCAGGATGCAGGGGGGCATGGGAACACCCTCGATCCACCTCATGCCCATGTCCGCGAAGTCCCCCCGGTACATGCGGGCATAGAAGGGGGAGATGGTCATGATCCTGGCGTCGTGACTCCGGCCGGAGTTGCCCGTGTAGATGTCTATGAAGCGGGCCCGGTGGTCCACCACCCCCTGCAGGTGCAGGGAGTAGTATCCGTGCCGGTTCACATACTCCAGGGCCTCCCCCGCGGCCGGGCGCAGGATCTCGATGTGTGTGCCGTCCACGGCTCCGATGCAGTTCGGGAAGCCCCCGGCCGCGAAGCCAGCCATCACAGCGCCCTGGTCCAGGAGCTGGATGGTCCTGTCGAGGAGCACGCCCTCCACAGCCTCGCACACATCCCGCACGATGCAGGCGACCGTGCTGAGCCCCACCCCGAAGTGCTGGGACACGGAGCGGCAGGAGTCGGGCGTTGCGAGGGCCCAGACCCCTATGGCCACCCGCTGGACCATGGGGATGGGCTCCCGCATGGAGGTGTGCTGCCGCTCCAGCCAGGGCGTGAGGAGCTCCGCTAGGCGCAGCAGGGTGGCCTTGCCCATCCGGAAGTGGGACCCCCACTCGGCCTCCCCCCAGTGGGCCTGGGCCCGCTCCCACCAGGCCTGGGGCCGCTCCGTGACCCATAGGCTCCGCGCTATGGGCATAGCCAGCAGCGCTGCCCGGCGGAGGGTCTGCGTTGCCCAGCGGAACCGCCTCGCGGCCCCTCGGAGCGCAGCGGGCCGGGTGAGGCTCCGGCAGGCGGCCAGCCACGCCCCCCAGGCCCGGCGCCGAGCCCTGAGCCGGCCACGGACTCTCCTGCGGGCCTGCTGGCCCCGGAGGCGCACGCCAGCCCGCAGGGCCAGGACATAGCGCAGGCGGACGGCCAGGTGCACCCTCTCGGTCAGGAGGCACAGCTGCTCAGTGTGGTCACGGTGCCACTCAGCCGCGAGCGCGAGGAACATCCAGTTCCCACCTGCCCTATCGCGCTCCATGGTGCTGGGGCCCCGGTGGGGGCTGGGAGCGCTTATGCCGGCCCGGTGCTGGTGGCCCCGCCCGGGGGTCGGCCTCGCGGCCCTGCGCGCGCCCTGTGCCGGTGCATTCCGGCTGCTCCCGCCCCCAGCACCCCGGGCCCCCTCCCCTCGCTGTTTGTAGCGGGATGGCCTTGAAGGTGCGATTAGGCAGACAGAGAGCTCGCTGTTGTTCTCTGCAGCTGTGCCGGGCCCGCACCCCACGCCTCGCTCTGTTGTGCTACAATGTTGCGGTGCGGGCCCGTGTTCCCTGTCCCGGGGGCCGGGCCGAGCCTCTCCCGGCCCTGGGCAGTCTGTGTGCCCTCCGGGCTCCGTGTCCCATTCCCTGTTGTGCTGGACCATGGCTGGCTGCCCATCCATGGGGCTCCCGCTGTCCGGCCCCCAAGGGGCCCCCCATATCTGGGCCTTCCGCGAGACCATGTCTCTGTGCGACCTGTGGCACACCCCTGCCGTGCAGCTGCTCCTGGCCGGGCCGGGGAGCCGTGCAGGTGCCTACGAGAGCCTGAGCTCCGGGCTCCGTTACTTTGGCCATGTGGTGAGCGCCCGTGATTGCCGGCTGCATGCGGAGGCCCTGGGGCTGGCTCGTTTCCCCGAGGGGCGCATCCCGGAGGTGCTGTGCGCCCATGTGCCCTGGAGCGCCTCGGAGACCGTGTCAGCGCTGGTGGTGTGTGGTCTGGGCGCCTACTCGGAGTGCCTGGCCGAGGGTGGCCCTGCCTTGGCCGTGACCTACTTCTCCTGTGTTCACGGGGCCCGTGGGTACCAGCGCACCCGTGGGGCGGCGTTCCAGCGGCTTCTGGAGCTGGGGCATCTTCCGTGGCCCCCTTCTGCTGCCTGCTGTGTGCCGGAGCCCTCCGCGGTGGAGATGTCATCCCTGTTGGCGGTGTGGGCCCGTGTGGACGTCCAGCTGGCCCTCACCATGCCCGATCCCTTCGAGGCCTACTACCTGATCGCCCACTACATGTCCTTGCAGGGGTACCGCCGGGGCATGCTGCACTGGCCCCACCTGGTCCACCGGGCAGGGCACCCGGGCCCTGGGGCCACCGGGGCCCCCAGCAGCGGCCTGTGAGCCCCGCGTCGCCTCCCTGGCCCCCCCGGTGTGGTGCCCCCGTGTGGGCTCCCGCCCCGGTCCGGGGGGGGGCCTGGTCCCCGCTGGCTGCTCCCGACCTGCGGACCCCGCCTCGGTGAGCTCCCGCCCGCCACGCTGCTCGCTGCTGCCCCTGCCCGTGGTCCTGGGCCCCCTCCGTCCCCGTGGCTGGGTGGGGCGCTCGGTGTGGCCTCCCGACCCACCCGTGTGCTGCTGGCGGCCCTCCCCCGCCGGCCCTGGCACCGACTGCACCCCCCCGGGTGCTTGCGGAACCTGGGGGATGGCCCCCCCCGGACCGGACCGGACCGGTCCGTTACCCTTGCCCGGGTGGGTGCTGCCGGAGCGTCGCTGGACCTGCAGAGGGGCTCCACCGGACCCGGCTGCCCTGCATGTGCCCCCCTTTGACTGTGGGGCCCCCTTCCTCCTCCTCCTGGACCCTCTCCGCCGGCCTCGCTGTGCTTTGGGGGCCCCCAACGTGCCTTGTTCTGGGGGTCCGCCCCCCCCTCCGAGACTGCCTCTGTTCCTGTGGGGGCGCCTCCTTGGACTGGACTGGGGTGGTGTGGGGGTGGGGGTTGCTGCTGCCTGTGCCTTGCCCCTTGGTGGTGCCCCCCCTCGTCCCTCCCCGTTGTTCCTGGTGGGGTGTTCCGGGTGCCCCTGCCCCCCCTTCCCGACCTTTCCCTGGTGTGTGTGTGTGTGTGCCCGGGCGTGTGGCCATGCATTGTGCCCCGCTGCGGGTCCGCTGTGTGTGCCGGCTGTCAGCCTGTTCTCGCTCTTCCCCCCTCCCTTCCCATTTCCCTTGTGTGGGCGTTCGCTTGTGTGCCTTGTGGCTTCGTTTGCCCTCAGTCGGCCATGTCTGTGTCCCGCCCCTGCCCGTTGCCTTGTGGGGATTTAGCGCCCGGCGGGGGTTCGGCTGCACGTCTGTTGTGCTGCCGCGGCCTGCGATGGTGCGGCCCGTGGTCTCGTTCCCGGCACGTCTGTTTGGGCCGTTTTCCCACCCCCGGGCGTGGTTGCACTGTTCACCCCCCCTGGTGGTTCACTGTGGTGAACCGGCCGCCCGTCACGTCTGAAAATACCCATTTTGTTTGATTCTGGCCAGTGGTTGCCGTCCAGATGTTACTTTTTTTTTGTTTCCCCGCTGGGAATCTCTTTGACCACGCTTTCGGAGATGGTCCAGACCGGAGGTCCGGAAGCGTGGTTGATTTTGACCCCATGTGGGTATTGACTGTGGTGAACATCTGGCGGCCGCCGAACAGATGTCCAGGGCTCTTTGGCTCCGCCGCGGGATTGACTGTGGTTCACTGTGATTGACTGTGATCTCGTAATGTCTGAAAATACCCTTTGTGTCCAGGCCTGTCTGCACAGATTTTGACTCCAGGAGAGAATCCGGAAGCCCCTTCCACTGCACATGGCTTTGCCAGCAAACACCTGGAAGAGTTCAGAGCAGGGAAATCCAGCTCTGTACTTTTCTGGTTGTTTACCAGCAAAGGACGTTTGCAACAGTCAAACCCCACGCATATTTTGGCTTCTGGATTCTCTCCCGGATCCAAAACGTGCATACCAGCCCAGTCACAAAGGTATGAATGTGGCCTTAGAGATTACCTACAAAGATATTATAGTACTGTTTATTTAAAAAAACAACAACTCCCAAGTCCACTGTGCTAAGAAATGTGTTGTAAACAAGGATGTTTACAAACCTTGCATAGAGGTTTACAAACTTTGCATAGTTGGTGTGAGTATGAGTAACAAGAATATCAATCAGAAGGAAAGTTGTAGGAAACCAGTACTTTTATTTATTTATACGGTGTGTGTGTGTATGTGTAGAAACATGAGTGTGTGTGTGTGTGTGTGTGTGTGTATATATACTGTTATGTTGCTTACCACATCAGTGTGTGGTATACACACACACACACACACTGATGTGGTAAGCAACATAACAGTGCCACAAGGACGCTCTGGATCCCCAAGGGATGCTGACAGTCACTATAATATATATAACAATGAGAGGGAAATGACTCTGAACAGAGATTTATTTATTTACTAGCTAGAAATTTCAGCTTCCGCCTTCATTAGTATTATATATATATATATATATATATATATATATATATATATATATATATATATATAATAAAATTCTCTGGTGCTACATTGAATCAGGGCCTCATGATGTAATCCTTTGAAGGCACAGTAAAGCAAGGCAACCTAGTTTAATTTTCAAACATCCATTCCCTTAAAATGAAAACTGGGCTAATTTCCATTTTCAATTCATTCTTTTAGTAAATGAAATGTAAACAAGTGAAAATTAACTGATGAGTACTTATTGCATTTTAAAGAGATGTCTTTAATTATGCTGTTAGCATTGCTTTCCAAAATGCTTCTCTGAAGTACCTTTCCCCTTTATTTTTTTTAAAACTTGCAAATAAAGCCTAACATGCTACAACTATCTTACTTGTGTGCTCAATTAAAACAAATTTCAGAACAATGCTTTTATTGTCACTGTTTTGATCTGAATCTAGATCCAGACTTCTTTGAAGTTCATTGTGTGCAGTAGGGTTAATAAATAAAATATATCTTTTGGACAGATTTGTTATGTAATTTCATATACAAACAAATGGTCAGTATAGGCTGATCCACGTGCTACTGAAATCCATAGGAGTTTTCCCACAGACTTAATTCCTCTCTGTAGCATGTCCTGAACATCTGAGAACTGAACAAAAAACTACACACATAACCACAAATGACAGTGTCATGGTACATATACAAGTACCATGACTATGGAAGCAAAATGTTTATTTGTTCCAGTGTCTATCTAATTTGAAACATGTTAGCTGAATTTTTCATCACAAATACCTGACTGGCCTGTGTAATCATGCCAGTTATGTGCACAAATATAGACTTACTATTCCGGGGAACTTGTGGTCAGGTCTATATAGAATTGTGAAATAGGGCAAATACTCAAAATTTAAAAACAACAAACAAATAAACACAGTGAGAGGGAATTGAAGGTCACAGGGAGGATAGGAGCATTTGTACTCAGGGAGGGAGTTCCCAGGATAGGGGGATGCACGAGAGAAGGGGAAAAGATGCCTCTTGGGAGCAGGAAACTCTGGGACAGATAAGGGTGATATCAGAAAAGGAGTGAAGTACCCAGAGAGGGATGTAGCAGGAAATGAGGATGAAAAGACAGGGAGGAGCAAAGTCAGGAAGAGCCTTGACGGTGAAGTTAAGGAGTTTGTGCTGGATGCAAAAGAGGATTGGGAGCCAGTGGAGAAGGGACTGAATATGATCAAGTTAGTGGGCAAGGTGGAGGGCCTAGACAGCAGAGTGTTAAATTGAAGTGAGAGGGTTGAGGTCAGAGTAGGGAAGGCCGATACGAAGGAGACTGCAGTAGTCAAGGTGAGAGATGGCAATGACTAGCGTCTTCAGGAGCTATGACTGGAAGAGGGGGCAATTTTTTTAGCATTGTTATGTAGGGAGGAGTTACAGGCCTTAGCAACAGACTGAATATGAACTATGAAGGAGAGGGAGGAGTCAACTATGAATCCCAGGCTGCAAGTCTGATGGACAGACTGGATGGTGGCACCATCAATTGAGACGGCTCGTAAAGAGGTAGAGGATGGTGTAGGGGGAAATCTAAGGAACTCCATCTTTCAGGGTCAGCAATCATTTCTGCTTGTACAGTGTCGAACTATTTACATCTCTTGGGCTAGGACTGAAATGGGCTGGGGAAGGGGGTGGAGCAAATTCTGTCTCCGGAAGAACTGTCCACTCTGATCCAGGTCTGATGAACCAGAGACCAGCCTCAGTCTGATTCCCATTTTATCAGAGACTGGGATTGGCTTTTCCATCTACCAAACAACAACACGGTGTGCAATACAGTCTTTTGAGTATTGCTTATGCAAAAATTGGTGCTGTCCTTCTGTTTGGGAACTAGAGTAGCAGAACAGGCCCATCTTACCTGTGCACAATATACAAAATACTAATTTGTACATGTGCAAAATGGCACCATGCTGCTGTTCAATCTCCTCAACAGCCATAAGAATGGTGCATGGAGGTCTGCTGTGGTTAAAAATCCATGGCAGATCTCTGTGTATTAAAACAATTGATAGTTCATTAGTTTAGTTTAATTTATTTGGATTTCTACGCCACCCTATCCCCAAAGGTTCAGAGCAGCTTACATTAAAACCTTGCATAAAAATAAGACCCATAAAACAATAAAAATATACCTACCATAAAATAATAAAAGACACTCACCCACCCAACTCCACCCCAAATCAAAATCTAGCCCTGCCTTTGAAAGCCTGTCCAAATAAATACATCTTGCACTGCCTTCAGAAGATACACAAGATAGGGCTTAGATGAACCTCCAAGGGAACGGAGTTCCAAAGCTGTGGAGCAGCCACCAAGAATGCGGTGGTAGGTAGTGGTTTTGGAAATTAATGTTTTCTTGAAGAGTGCATTTTGAACTAATGTGGTATTATAAATAAATAATGTTTTGTGAACATCTGTCACACCTTATATTTTCCATTGCTAATAGAATCTAATGTGCACAGACTTTAAAAACATGAAATCCTACAGTCCTTTTAAATCATTCAATTCCCGGTGTCATTTGGCAGTAAATTATGTTGTGGAAAATAAATTTGTTGTTGTTGTTGTTTTGTTATCACAACATGAGAATTTAAGTGGATTAATAATTAGATAAAATGATACCATTGGATTTCAAGAATGGAAGATTAGCTCTCCTTTTTCTGGAGGGAAGCTTGTAAATAAAATAGTTATGTAGAGCTTGCCTCAGATATTTTGAGGCATATAGTCACTTTTTAAGCATACACATCACTGACTTCCAATACTTTGTAAGGTGACATTGTGAAAAAATCTTTATCAAATGCTAACAAATATTTTCTCTCAGGACCTGTATGCCTCCTGCCTCCCAGAACCGATCAAGGGGGTTCTGGGGAGGGCACTGCAACCCTTTATATTGCAGGGCCAGGCTGTTTGGCTCTTGTTCTGTGTTTGTTTAGACAAGAGTTTAGACAAGAGTTGCATTGAATGGAAGGCGCTCACAACACAAAGCAGTAAAAATAAAAGACAAACCAATTGACCTCAATTTATTACAGGCTAGTAATTTCAGATATGCACAATCAGTGTAAAAATAGAGAATACTGTACTTACTAAACTCTACCAAATCACCCACCGTGAATGACAAAAAAATACAATTAGATCTCACAGTTGTATGCAGAAAATATATTTTGCTATAACAGCATGTAAGCAGTAGAAAGAAATGAATTCATTTAGTCAAAAAACGTTTTAAGACATGATTTGAGATAGACAAGGTAAAAGGACATTTACTGGGCATGGGAGAAATGGTTTCAGCTGGCCTAAACTTTCACACATACTCAAGGTGAGGTAGGATAGCATGTAAGGAGTCCAGGACCTCGCTCTAGGCCATCTCAAGCTTGCTCTCCTTCAAAGACTGCCGAAAAAGTGGGAGATTCAGGTAGCTACTCAAGAGTGTTGGAAAAGACATCTAGAATTAGTAGTCTCCCTGGACACCAAGAAATTTGAAAGGCCTTGATGCCATGAAAGGGGGCTTAAGCCCCCTTTATGTAGCCCTCTATCCTCCATAAGGCCAAAGTTAAGGTTGTCCAAGAATAAAGATCTTCATTTGCACTAGTGGTGTGCACTTCATTTTCGTTATATTGATAATGGTAAAGACATTCTCATTTTTGTTATCGTTATTGCAATAACAATAACGAAGATAAATAACAAAATCTGTTAGGTGTTTTTTGGAGGGAAATGTGGTGAGGGGAGGATGGAGCAGACATCTTGGAGCCAGAAAGAGTGTTGAACTCTTGAATTGGGTCTGTGATGGGAGAGGAAGGACCTGATGCCTGTAATCGCTGGCCAATGGGCAGTGCAAGCAGATCCCAGGCAATTGTATGGCATACTGCGTTTGCTCAATGCCTCCAAGAACCAATCATGGGGGCTCTGGGAAAGGCACTGCAACCCTTTATGTTGCAGGGCCAGGCTGTTTGGCTCTTGTTCTCTGCTAGCTCTTGCTGTGTCAGGCTGCATTTACAGAACTCTGGTGCTTACACTAAAAATCTTCCCCAGCCCTCAGTGTTATACCTTAGCCTTTCCTTATACCCTTTATTATTTTACCTTTTCCCTTCCCCTGTCTGTCTTCCCCTGCTTAGATAGATAGATAGATAGATAAATAGATAGATAGATAGATATAGGTTTAGGTATGTAGATTAGATAGATGGATATAGATTAGATATAGATCATATAGATAGAGAATAGGTAGATATACCCTATAGTTTTGTTTTTCCTTTTCCCTTCCCCTGTCTGTCTCCCACTGTCCATATTAGATATAGATATATTAGTTGTAGATATATTAGATATTATATAGATATTAGTAGATACTAGGCATTTTTATTATATATATTAGCATTATAAGATAGGAATAGGATAGATGCTTACATAGAACACACAGAAGATAGAGGTTTATTGATATAGATACTTTGACAGAAATATATTGCAGATAGTATAGGTTATTTGGTTTAGGTTTAGGCTAGACGTATACATTAGTAATTTTTCATATTGGGTGATTTCAGATGTTACGGGGCCCGTTGGCCCCGTACCAAAATCACTCCATTCATTCCCCGCCGGGGTCACCCCATCACGCCGTAACAGATGTGCCGGGGGGATCCCGGCGGGGAATTTGGGAGGGGGCGGGGCCGCGCGGTGCAACGTGTGGCCGCACGGCCCCGCCCCCTCCACGCTCCCGCCGCCCGCCCTCCGGGGAGACAGACGGGCGGCGGGGTCAATGCGGCCGCCGCGTCGGGCCGGATTCGCCATGGCCCGGGATTCCACCAGGGATCCCGGGCCGTGGTGCCCGGCCAGACATTACTTTTGTTTGGTCCCCGCTGGGGATCTCTTTAACCACGCTTCCTGGGACATTCCCCCCGCTAGCCCGGGAAGCGTGGTTCAAATTGTCCCCATGTGGGTATTGACCGTGACGAACATCTGGCGGCCGCCAAACAGACGTTCGAGACACATTGACCACAGGTGGGTATTCACCGTGGTTCACTGTGATCTCGTAACATCTGAAAATACCCATTGTCATTGTGCACTTATTACTACTGCATTATAATGAGAAAGGGAGGAAGGAGTTCAACTTCTGAGAAGTCTGGGGCAGGTGTCTGATGGCACTTCTGCCACTGATGGCAGCCTACAAAGGAAATGATACCAAAAACAAAATCTCCATTATCGCTCAAAATCGATACTGATTCTGATAATGACACCGATAACCAATAATGAAATTTCATTATTAATGATAATGAAAGAAAAATGAAAATGAAAAATGACATGGGTCCCTGGTGTACACCCCTAATTTGCACATATCAGGCAGCTTCAACATCTTATGAGCAGATCATCTTTATTGCCTAGTAGTGAGAAAGAATTCAACCTCTTGTCTAGCTTCCATTTCTTGAGCTGTGGGTAAACCCATGGTTCATGTAGCTCTCCTGGGCAGTTCAAGTGCAGCTCTTGGCCAGGCCCAGTCCCAGGCCTCATGTTGCCTTCTTAGTCCTATGTCTTAGTTCACTGCACCGGAGTCTCCACAATCAAATTGCAGCTGCTCCTCAAAATCTCAGCAGCCAGGACCCCAGAGCATCACAAAGCAGGAGAGGCTCAGGCCACATTCACACCTGACGGCGACATTGTGGGGAACCTTCCGTGACCCAAAAACATGGTAGGGGAGTCGGGGGATGCCGGAAGTACTGGTGGTGTGAACAGGGTTCCATGGTGATTGTACTCACTGATAACAGGGCTCAAAATCCAGCCTTGCCATCCATGAGTAACATCGCTGCGGAACCCCATTCACACCGTCGGTACTTCCGGCATCCCCCGCATCCCCTGCCATTTTTTGGGGTCACGGCAGATTTCCTGCCACACCATCGTCACATGTGAATGTGGCCTCAGCCTGGGAGATGTTTCAAAGGGATATGCATGTATCATGAAGATTTTCGTATGTGGCTCTTGGGGTTGGGAACTTCACTTACCCCTGGACTACTTTAAATCATGACTTCATTATTTTGTCAAACCATAATCCAGATAACACAAATATAATATAGATCTGATCCCAAGTAATTGAAGTCAGTGAGGAATTCTATTTTAATGGGTTTCAAATTAAGCCCTAATGCGGGTTCTACTGTTTGACCAGACAAAGTCTTTACTGCAGGCACAGATACCTGATCTCAGTGAAGTCAATAATAAAACCCCCATTGTCTCCAAAAGTAGTAAGGGTAGGCCTTTCTGTCACATGTTCTTTTATTGAAGGAATCTTACAATTAATACACAGTGACATTATTCATTACTTTTCATGTAATAAAAATAATCCTGTGCTAGGAAGTGATTTGAATGAAGTAATGAATACATTTTTGTGTCTTAGAAAAATATAACCTTGTATTTTTAAATGAAAATGTTTAATGGATTAATTATATTCTTATTTTTCAGGACCGTGCATTCCCAATCCCTGCCATAATGGTGGAATCTGTGAAATTAGTGAAGCATATCGAGGGGACACATTCATAGGCTATGTGTGCAAATGTCCAGAGGGATTTAATGGGATCCATTGTCAGCACAGTAAGTTGCAATACAGAAGTGTTTACAAGCTTTGTGGGGAGGAACTACTAAAAATTGTTTCAATGCATGGTATGTTAAGCCTTTATGCAATATCATGGATCATCACATTATTATGCCTTTATGCTACGGTAGGGCACTGTTGAATAGGGAAACAGCTAACCGTTTTTCTCACTTATTGACGTTGAGCCATTGACAAGAAATCTCTTAAAAATTGGAATTGGTTAGACTTACACTAAGCACCTAGTTATAAAAAAAGATTAACTGAGTTCTGCTCTCATCGGCTGTGAGCGTACTCAAGATCAGGATATGGTCTGATCTTTCTTATAATGGAAAAAAAGGCTTTAGGGTTTCATTGTGGTGATGTTGGCAGTTCTTTTGGTTAATGACAGCTGAAGATGAAAGGGGTCGTAAAAAGCAGATCTCTATGCTAATGAGGTTTTTTTTATATCTTCCTCTGTCCATTTTAATAGATGCCAAAGAGAGGTGCTCTTAGTCATGTTATTTAATTCAATAGGAATACTTTCCTGAGGGCTTTATTAATGGATGCCTCAGATTTAAAAGGGATGGGCTTGTACAATTTAGCATTTAAAACCGAGCACTGGGTCTGCCTTCAATATACTTATAATCTGTTGGAAAATGTCCACTGAATTATAAAAGCCTTGACATTTTTTTTTTAAAGAAAACTCACTTATTACTGAGAAATTAGAGAGACATACTAGCAATAACCACTTCTCTGGGGGAGGTCTACAAACTTACATGTTTTGTATTCTTTATGCTATTTATTGAAGAACAGTTGATTAAAAAAAAAAAAAACCTATTCCCAGCATTATGTTCATACAAACACAGGGATGATTTTGGCGAGTCAGGCAACAGGCAAGTCAGGGAGGCCTGTTGTATGAATATTGTAATACTGATTTCAACTTCATTTAAAATATAACAATAATTGATATGAGGACCGAGTTGGTGGGAGAACTGCGACTTCCTCCCTGCAATGTGCTCCGTTGGTGATGTCATGTTGTAAACCTGCAAAAAAGTATTTGCCCTTGTGTTTTTATGGAAGATGAATGTTAGTTGTGAATGTGAAGCTGAAGAACTTCAGATCTTTGCTCTAGAAATGCAAACAAGAAGATGCTTAATCCAAAACTTTGGTTTATGCCTTTATTCTGAACAGCATCTCTTGAGAAAATACTTTATTTTAAAAATACCTTATTTTTAAAAAGATATATGTTGGGAGACCTACTCTATTGCAGTTAGTTAATACCTGGATTTTAACAAGGGGACAGTTGAATACTTTTCATTTTAAGTATGCAACAGATCATATACATCAGATCAGACAGTGTGCCTTAAGGATTTCTCATCAATATATCTACTATATATATATATGTTCATCAGTAAAGATTCACCATGTATGATGTATAGGAGTCATATATGACTGCCAGTGGCTACCCCATAAACTCTGCTGTCATGTTATCATTCTCTAAACAAAGAAAACTTAATCTGTGAAAAATAGGAAAAGTGAAATAGAAGTTCAGGGATATATTACAGCAGAGCGATCACACAGCCATAATTAAGGTAACATCAACCAGTGTCCTTAAAAAAATGAAAAATGTGGAATCAAAGAAGCTCCAGGCAAATAGAAAATAGCATGCAAAATGTAAAGAAATCATGAACTTTTTATGTAAGTTGTCAGGAAAAAAAAAGTTACTTAAAAGAACAGTTTCTCTTTTAAAGGGAGACTTTATTTATTTATTTATTTATTTTAAATTTGTTTGGTGCAACCGTTCTTCATGTACCTCTCATAGGTCCATCCTAAGGTCTATTTAACAATATATGACTAGCTGCTGATGCTTAACTACAAAGGGGAACACTGTATTTTCATGTTTCTCCAATTCATAGTATTCCAACAAACTCAGCGTGAAAGTGTTAGACATCGTGGAAGAATGGAAAGCAGAGGACAATAAAGTACAATATTGCTTCCTCTAAAGATTTTAACATGAATCTTGCAATGGAGGATGCTTGGAAAATAGGATTCTCATTTCATGTGGATGGGTGGGAGATGAGCTAATAATCAGACTTTTCCAACATAAGTTGGTAGGAAAGATTTCCAGGTTTTTCCTTCCGTACACAAAAAGTGGGAACGGAAGAAGAAGTGAGTTGGGAGAAGAGATTGAAGATTCTTAGACACAGGACATCAGGTTTTTCTCCACCCAATCTCCAGGACTTAGATCTCTCTCTCGATCTCTCTCTCTTTCTCTCTCTCCAGCCTTGCCTTTGACTGGACTTCGTTCTTTTTTTATTCAGAAAAATGTTTCAACAAAATTTTACCAGTCAGACCTACTCTGGGTATTTTGGCTGCAACCTACAAACTACTTATTCCAGAGTAGCCCCTTTGAGGCCAGACAGTACAGGAAAAATAAGGTTTAACTTGAAAAAAATTTGCCAGACAAATACTTTTTGCAAGACACCAATCAGACTATAATACTAAACAACATATTAAAAGTTGCAATGTCCAACTCGATGCAAAATGGGATTTTTCATCCCTAGCTGTAATTGGAAACAACTGAATAATAACGATCACTTGAAACTGTAATATCTCAATTTCTATGGAGCCAAATGGGTCCATTAAAAAAAATAAAATAGCTTTTCAAACGTTTAATAAGGAAAATTGATTCTTGGGTTTGTGTTATTTGTGTGACTTTATTATTATTATTACAACAATCACAAATAAACCAAAAAGTTAATACTCTAAGTATTGCAAACTGAAGCAAACAAGGGAATCATTCATTGTCCTAATCTTCAGACTCTATCACAGCTCCGTTGGTAGGATTCAACATTCTCTTGCTTTACACACTTTGCATAGAATTGTGCACTCAGGTCTATTTTCCCTGCAGCTGCGTTTCAGGGTGTCACAGGGTGATTTCAGACGTGACGAGATCACGCTGAACCACACTGAACCACGGTGAACCCCGCGGCGGGGCGAAAGGCCCCTGCACGTCTGCACAGCGTGCGCCAGATGTTGGCCACGCTGAATCTGCAGACGGGGTCAATTTGAACCACGCTTCCCGGGCTAGCCGGGGGAAGGTCCCGGGAAGCGTGGTCAAATGGACCGCGGGCCGTGGCGA
>QEPC01015185.1:391449-427271 GCA_003113815.1 Sphenodon punctatus
GGGGGGGCTGAAGTCCAAAGTTAGCATAGCCCTGCCCTGGTGACCAGGCCCTGCCTCCATCCCCACCCACTGCCAAGCAAACACCATGGCAGCTTCACCCTTGGCTAGGGAACTAGTCTTAGTTGCTGAGTAAATAACAATCAAGGCAAAGTTACCAAAATAACCCTTTTCTATGCATAATAAAGGTCAAGGAAATTCAGTAATGAGGTTATATTTAAAAATCTAACTTTCCAGATTTTTAAGGGTTGTCTCCAGGTATGGTTCCTGGGGTGGAGTTTGCTCTGAGGGTCCAGTGACAGGTGGGCTTGAGACTATTTACCAAGCCCCTCCATGGCACACCCTTCCCCCTCCTCCTAACCTGATTCCCCGGTGCGAGCCTGTGTGTCCCCTGCTGCATCACTTGGTGATGATGTCCCACTAAGTGTTGAGTCTCTCCGCTGTTGCCGTCAGGCTTGTTTAATCACAACTGTGGATTGCTGCTCATCTCCATCAGACTGTATGCAAAATAAATGTCAAGTAATGAGGTGGTGCTAAAAAATTAGGTTTTCAAATATTAATACACAGGTTTTAAAAACTAGTCTGTGTAGGGTCCAGCTTCTCCTTTTGAGCACCCTCATTCCAGTTAGGGCTGTCCCCACAGCTATGCTCCCCTCTGGGTGGAATTTGCTCTGGGGACCAGGGACTGGGGTACTTCAGTCAGTTCACCCATTCAACATTCCCTCCAGAGCACACCATCACCTCCTACCTGGTTCATCATTTGGTGAGGATGTCCCACCGAGCTTTGTGTCTCTCTGCTGTTGCCCTCGGACTTGTTCAACCCCAACTGTGGATTGCTGGTCATCTCCATCTGACTGTATGCAAAATAAAGGTCAAATATGAGGTGGTGCTTAAAATCTAGGTTTCCAGATATTAATGCATGGATTTTAAAACTAGTCTGTAGGGTCCAGCTTCTCAGCACCCTCAGCCCAGTCAAGGCTGTCCCCAACTCTGCTCCCCCCAGGGTGGAATTTGCTCTGGGAGCTAGGGGGGCTTCAGACAGTTCACCCATTTAACATTCCCCCTGGGGCACACCATTCCCCCACTCCTACCTCGTTTGGGCCGATGACATTATCCGTGCTCAAGATATCCAGAAGTTCAATTTTTCTTGAATGCCTTCTAGCAAATTCTGCAATAACACTAGAAGGTTGTGGAATCCTCCCTCTGTGCGCATACATCAAGGCTAAACCAGTCATTCTCTCATCTGTCATTGCTAATCTTGTGTATGTCTTGATAAGGCACAGTCTGCTGAACGATCTTTCACATTCACAGCTGGTGATGGAGAAAGTTGCACATATTCATAGCGTTGTGTTGATATTAGGGAAAAATAGTGGATCACAGCTCTTCATTGGCCACTTTTACATAGACGCCACACACCCACGAACATCCAGAAACACCCATCGGATGAGTGGGAGAACATCCATGTAAAAGTCCACAAATGGGTGGGGGCATGTGCCTGACCAACCCACCAACACCCACGGAGCAGCCAGGAGGGAGCCAGCACCCCCCGTGGGTGGAGATGGGTACCCGAGCATCTGTAAAAGCGAAAACACCCACACGCACGTGGACCAGACCAGCGGAGCACCACAGCACCGGCGCCACAGGTCACACACATGCCGCCATGCAGACATGCCCACAGGGGGGATGCCAGACATCTGGCTGAGAGCCCGTAAAGGAGGGCGGAACCATGGCACACACACACGGGCTCCCATGATGGCGACCAGGAAGGCCAACAAGAAGGCCAAGGGAGCGGACACCGCCCCATGCACGGGAAGGAGCCAAGGGAGCATGGGGATCCAGGAGTGCCTGAGGGGGACTGTGCAGGGGGGACACCCCAGGCAGAAGGCAGCAGGGGGGTCCACATCCGCCAGTACGGGGGGGCCCTCTCCCCCCCTGGGGTGCCCTTTGTCTCACCTGGCTGTCTGGGGTGCCCTCCTCAGCTGCTGTTCCGGTGGTGCGGTGCTCCATTGTCTGGGAGCTGTCCTGCGGGGACAGGGGACCGGGTTATGCGGCAACCGCCTGCCCTGTGTTCCCTGGCCCATGGTGCCAGGCCTGGAGTGCGGCCCTCCCATCCCGGTGGGGGGTGGGGGTTCCCTTGTGCTCACCTCGCTATCGCTGCTGCTCCTCGGGCCATGCCTCTGGGATGTGCTGGGCTGTGGGTCCTCGGTCTGTTAGGGGGTCAGTGCAGGCCCTCTGCCCTGTGCTGGGAGACGTGCGTTGTGTTATGGCCTGGGGCACCCCCTTTCCCCCCACCAGGGAAACCCCCCTCGTACCTCCCAGCCCCCCCGGATGGGAGATACAAAGGGGCCGCCCCCCCGGCGGGTGGGGGGGCAGGTCAGACACATCATGGAGGGCCCTGTTCATGGTGGCGGTGCCCACCCCAAACTGCTCCCCCATGCTCATACAGGAATCCGGGGTGGCCAGCCGCCACACCGCCATGGTCACGCGCATCCAGGTGGCCAACATGTTCTCCCACCAGTCATTGGTGTGGGAGTGCAACCAGTGCTGTCACAAGGTCGGTAGGGTCACGCAGCGGGCATACATGTTGAGGGTCCATCGGGCCAGGACGCACTGGTCTTTCTGGAACACCACAGTGCCCAAGAGGGCACGGCGTCGGATGGCTGCCTGCCTCTCCCATCGCACAGTCACTGCACTCCTGAGGTTTGCCGCCCTCCGCCAACGTGCCCCCAGGAGGACGTAGCCTTGACCCAGCTGGCAGAGCAGGGCAGGGCCATCTGCTGTAGCAGCATGTGCAGAAGCAGGACAGCTTCACCCAGGAGTCCCAGCAGCACATCCCTGGGCTGTGGGTACTTGTCCCCCGGCAGCATGGTCCTGCAGCTCCCCACTCCCAGCCACCACCCCCGTTTGCACATGCCCTGGCCGCGGTTCGCTCTGCTGTGTGGCCTGTGCCCCTGGCCCACTCTCCCCTGGTATTGCAGGTGCCCCTCTGTGTCCACCCAGCTCAGTGTCGCTGTTCTCTTTTTGCTGCTCAACCCTGTGCTTCAGCCTCTCCACCATATGCCTGACCGCATGCATCGGGTCACTTATGTGCTGTGTAGCCCAGTGGGGGCAGGGCACCGATTGGTGCTGCACTGGGGGTGTGATGGAGCTGCCACCAGTTGCCGGGCCTGGCTGATCATCCCCACGAGTGCACCAGCCGCATGCCCGCCGGGGGGATGGGACTGCGTGCACCCCAGGGTACTCCTGCCTCTGCACCTGCATTACATTCCCCCCTGCCATGGGCTGCCTTTGCATGCTGCAGTTGTGCACGGTGTGTATACAATTTCTGGCTCGGATTCTTGGCCTGGCACAGTGCCCAGCTGTGGCCTCGCTCATCTCTCGTCACCTGTGCTGGATCCCTTCTGTCCTGTGTGTGGGTTGCAGACCCCCCGGCCCCAGCAGCCTGGCCTATCTCTGGCATGCAAGGCTTCCTGTGGGCGAGGGTAGCCACTCATTGCATGCTCGTCCCAGGCACTGAAGTCCTCCGTCTCCCGCCTGTGGCTTCACCAGAGCAGGCCCCACTCCTGCCATGGCTGGTCGTTCTGCAGGGCCCTCAGCCGGGGATATCAGGGAGGGGTGGTCACGGATATGCTGTTGGCGGCCCTCTGGCTGAGTCCTGACATCCAGCTGTTGGTGGGCGACCCCCTGTCGGTGGCAGATGGCTTTCAGCTCCTGTCATGGTACATGTGGACGATGGGACACTAGGTTGATGCCCCAGCATGCCGGGGGTGTTCCCTCGAGCTCAGCTTCACCCCCCTGCGCCAACCTCCTTGGGGGCACCCGCCCACCATTGTCATACCATGGACCACTGCGGAGGTAATGGGCTGCTCGCCTGCTGATGGAGCAACCCGGGTTTGACTTCGCCTTGCTGTCTGGGGGTCCACCTTTTGCTTCCCTGTACACCGGCACCCTCCTGCATGCCCGCAGCATCCCACACGCACCCTGGGATGTGGGGCCCCTCCTGTGGGACCAGGGCTTGCTGTCCCCCGAGGTTGGTGGCCCACTCTGGACTGGGGACCCCTCTGCTGTGGAGCTCACCACTCTTCAATCGGTGAGGGACCTTCCAGCTGTGCGGGCTGCAGCTGCTGGTGCAGATCTGCTCTTTCCCTGCTTCCTGGTGGATGCTAATATGCGCTCCCGAGGCTTCCGAAGGGGCCTGTTTGCCTGGGAGGGTCTAGCGCAGGGGTCGCCGCCCCGGGAGCGCTTGCCAGACCATCCATGAGCAATCCCTCTCTGCCACCCGGTCCCAGCCACCCTGGTGCCCTGGATGGAGCGTTGCCTGCCCCCTCCCCGTGCCGCTGACCAGGCTGTATGCTGCCGTCTGCTTCGCTGCTGGCTGCCGCATGGATCCCTGGACCCCATCGCCCCCTCTGGATGACTGCTGCTTCTTCCCACTGGGGCTTCCCTGGTGCCCTCACCCGCTATCTGTGGGTGTACCTGTCTCCTCCTGTTGTGCTTCTCTTCCCTGGCCATGGGTCCACCGGCACCCCCCTGCTCTGCCTCTCTTTGCTTGGGGGATCCCGTTCCCCAGGCACCAATAAAATGCTGTTATGTGCTGGTCTGTCCTGCCTTGCTTCTCTTGCTGCTGTGACGGCTTGGTACCCCCTCCCTTTGGCGGCCCTCCTGCCCCCATCTGTGTGGTTGTGTGCAGGGGGTGTGCTTGGTGTGTATTGGTGGGCTCCGGGCCTGTGTGGTGTGCGGCAGTTGTGTGGTGTGTGTTCCCCTGGTTGCTTTCCTGCTGGTGCGGGCCATCTGTGGTGGTGACAATGGATGGACGGTGGTACCATGGGCACTAGGCAGCGGTACCTTGGGCGCTGGGCAGCTGAGCGTGAGTAGGGGTTGTGCTGGCCCTGGGCTTTGACCCCTCCGATCCCCCTTCGGGCAGGGGTCTGAGTGCTCTTCCGGGTGATGGCTGTCAGTGTGTGGGGTGTGCCCCTGGTGCTCTCGCTGCCCCTGGACCTCCCAAGGCCCGTTGGTGCGGGCATTCCCCATTGCCCTGTCCCTTCTCTCCTGCACTACTGTTGTCTTGCTACTGGAGATCTTGCACCTGGGCTTGATGGTGCAGCAGCTGGAGCGGGCAGCGTGGGACATGCAGGTGGCAGGGCGGCTCTTTGATGGCATCTGTGAATGTGCTGCCTGTTTGCTGGGCCCTGTGCCTGTGTCCCTCCATGGGGGGTTCTGTTCCTTGGTGGCCGGGGCCGGCTCTGATGGCTGTCTCCTCTCCCTCTGTCCCATGCAGTGCAGGCCATGATCGCAGAGTGGACCCGGGAGCAGGGGGAGTTGTTGGAGCTCCTCCTGCACATCCTGGAGCGGCTGCACCGCCTGGACCATGCACAGGCTGAGCACTGGCACCGGGTGTGGGGTCGCTGGCCCTATTGATCAGGTGTTGTCCCGGCCCTGCCGCTGCTGACGCTGTCCCCCCTTCTGTTGCTCCATCCCCCTGCCCTGCCCTGTTGTTGTTGCCCCCTGTTGCTGTTTCTCCGTTTCATTAAAGGCTTTTGTGTTCCCTCCCGGTGTGTCTCTGTTGTGCTTTGCTTTGACTTCTCCCCTTGTGTGGTTTCCTCGGGGGAGAGGGTGTTGCAGGGCTGCCTGTGTTGTTTGGGTGCCTTCCCCCCCTTGCCCCCTGTGGGCCATGTGCCCGTCCCTGTGTGCTTCTGTTGTCTGCTGTGTGTGTGCCACTCTGTTGGGGGGGGGCGGGCTGGCACTGGGCTGTCCAGGCTGTGTGCTGGGACTGTGCGAAGCCAACTCCTTTGTAGCAGCTGTCATCCCATCTCCCTCCCGCCCGCCTGGGTCCTGGCGGCTCGGGGGTGGGACCGCATTGCGCTGCTTCCTTTGCCCTCAGTCGCCCATGTTCTACCGTCACTGTGCCGGGTGGGGTTTCCCCGCTGGTCCCGTCCATCCGTGTACTTGCACGGGTGTTTGGCAGGTGCTTCCCGGGATGAGTGTTTGGCTGCTGGGTGTTTGCCAGCCCCTCCCCTTTCCTTCCCACAACCCCCTGTGGCGCTGTCCGTGTAACTGTCTCCCTGCTCGACGCCGCTGTCTAGCATTTATTCATGGTTTGCTTGGCTGAACTCCAACTGTCTCAGCAAGTGCAACAGCTTCTTCATACCATCTTGAATGATGTGCATTGATGTTGTCCCTAACATCTTGCAGAGCTCGCTGAGTATAGTTTACATGTCTAATGGCTTTCACCACATCTAGGGCTGAGCCTTGAAGAGCAACCCTTAGTACACGCCAAGTACTGTAGGCATTTTACTCTTACTATAAGGGCCACCACAAAGTCAAAGCTGGTCACACACTTCAAGAGGCCAGTTGCCTGTGCTACTTCTTCATGCCTTGTTGCTTGTTGGCTGATTTCTTCCAGAGCATTTACTACAGCTGAATACACTGATATCAGTACATCAAAGGCATCATGGCATTCAGTCCATCTTGTATGGCAGAAGCAAATCAGTTTGACTTTCCTTACATTCAGCTTTTCAATTTCAGTCTGAAGAATGGTTTCTCTCTTTGGGGAAAATAAAAAAAAAACTTTACAGCGGCATCTGCATTTCCCTTCATATTGCGAATGATGGCATTTTCAGATGCTATTACAATGCACCTGTTCAGTTGATGGGACTCACACCAAAACCACAATGTCTTTGGAAACTGGCTTTTAATTCTAGGGCCTGCTCCTCTGTTTTGTCCTCTCACGTTGCCAGCTCCATCAGGGCACAGACTCCTCATTTTGTTAGCATGTAGTCCAAGTTTTTTAAGGAGGGTGACTATCTCTTCAGAAATCTGTAAGCCAGAGGTCTCACTGCTTACGTCAGTGTAGGTCACAAAAGCTTCATGGATTTCACAGTTTTCATCAACGTAATCAATGGTGAGAGTCAGTTGCTCCTTGTTGCCAATATCTCGCACCTATCAACTGATACACTGAACCATCCGCCACCTTTTTTTTTATCTCCTTAACAATATCCCTCTGGATCAGGTCTCCAATCACCAAAATAATTTCATTCTGGATTGTCTTGGAGCTGTATGTTGCATTTCTCTTTGCTGTCTCAAAGTGCTTTTGCAAGATTTCATCCCCACTCTCAATACGAAAGTCAAGGAAGGTCTGAAAGTTTCCACCATTTGCAGTCTTGCCATTCAAGTATTTGGAATCATCTCAGTGACAGTGTCCTCTAAGAGCAAGATTTTGCTTCCCACAAAGAATGATTGTGCTTGTTATTGAGGTCAGCTCTTTCAAATTCTTGCTTCTCCTTTCTTGAAGGGCCTTGCTGAATTTCACAACAATGTTTTCATCATTGTTTCTCATGACTGCTTTGAAATTGTCAGCTCGAGCAGCACAGACAGCATGTGTTTTGTATCCTGCTCCTCCATCCTTGGAACTGCTTCCGTGCACTTTGTTAAAGAAATGTGCATCGAAGTCTGAAGTTGCCCTTTTCCAGTTGTGATAACCACCAGTTACTAAAGCACCTCTCTTCCTGTTGCTAGCAGACTTGTCAAACATCATACATGGTAGACAAAATGCAGCATCAAGAGAAGAACTGTAAACCAGTCCTTGGTATCCATCTATCCATGCCGTCTGAAAGTAGCGCTTTTGCTTTCCAAAAATGGTAGCAGGTGGCTTGAACGAATTACCAATGTGGTAGTCAGCAGTCAGTAGCTTCAATCACTTCAGAAAATTTCTCTTAGTCGGTCAATTTGCGATTGAAGTATTCTGTGATGTCATACTCGCAAGGACTTGAGCTGCACGTGGGTGCAGACAGAATCAGAGTTTTCCTGGGAGGTTCAACTGAGCAGCTTGTTGTTTCCTCCAGTTGAGATCTGACCAATGGACAAAGCCACAATGTTCGTAATATCAAATGGTAAAAAAATTAACAATCAGCAGGATCTATCCATTCCTTTCTCAAAACTGCACCATTAACTTGAAAGGTGCTTCCCTGTTCATAACAGACCTATCCGGTAATCGTTTGGTTGGCAGTTCGCTTACTATGATGGGGGCAATTAACCTTTTCTGTCCATAGGACCACACTGCAAATTTGTCAGTTGGAAGAACAAGGTTAGAAACACTGAACTCTGGTGAACATAATGATAAAATTGGCAGTATACATCAGTAATACAAATCAAAGTAGAAATGATTTTTAAAAGTACAAGTAAGTTTAAAGGAAAAGAACGTTTGCCAGGGTTCACATCCAGTTTCCGGCCCGGCGAGACCAAAAGCAGCCGGCTGGCTGCAGCACAACAGCTGATGTCCAAGTAGATGAATATGGGCCTTGCTGAAGCAAAGCAAAACATAATTAGTTACACGTACCTTTTCAGTGATGGTGATTCAGAAAAAAAGTTAGTAATTTTTGAACTCTGATTTGACTTCATCCTGATAATATCCCCAATTCTACTGTTTGGCAGAAATAGTGTATAGTCCATCATCAGTACTTGTCTTGCAATATGAAGCATGCATCACTCTGCTGATATCACACTGGTCATTTAATAGAATGACAACTACAGAAACCAAGGCTCAGGATTGACCTCGATACTCTGCCAGCATTGTGAGCTATCCCCACCCCACAATGGGAAACTGCTAACATTTCAACCAGGTAGATAATACAATGAAACTACACCAAACAGGGTGCAGGGCCCTCTCCAAGTCCAAGAGGCAATACCTGAGCCCCCCGACTCAAACAGACTCTCCCTCCACCCTCCTCCTCACCTCGCCACATGCAGAGACTTACCCTGAGCAACTGGTGGCAGGTTCCAGCAGGAAGTTGGCAACAATCACCTTTTCAATCTCCCTCGCCTCCTTAAGAAAAAATTGCCTTTTCAATCTCTCTTGCCTATAAGAATGAGGATAGAATTAGATAGATACTTCACCTTTGATCTGAATCAGTTCTAGCATGTAGCTGCTTAAAACTATAACAAAGTCTAGAATGAACCTGCTAGCACCCTCGGCCCCCATGCAGCAAGCCCTCAGCCCCCCCTCCCCCAGACTGTAGCTAGGTTGAAATGGGCCCAGTGGGCCAGCCTTTAGCTCTTAGTTTCATACAGAGATGATGATGATGATGATGATGATGATTTATTTTATTAGCATTTCTATAGTGCCAGCGATGTACCTGGAGCTTACAAAGAATAAGGTAGACGTGACTCCTCTGCCCCCCCTCATGCAGCAAGCCCTCAGCCCCAAGCCCAGCAGCATAACTCCACTAAGCCTGCAGTGCATGACACATCCCAGCCCCCCATGCAGCAAGTCCTGTGCACCCCCCCTGCAAGCTCTCAGCCCCCATTCCCACACAGCAGCATGACATACACACCCCGAGCCAAGAGGGCTGGCCGCAGGTCTCTGGCAGCCACCCGGGGGGGGGGCCATAAATGTGCCCCAAGTGGCTCCCTCCAGGTTGGGGGGTGGGAAGGTAGGCAGACTTACCATCAGAAGAGGGGAACAATAACACCAGCTCTGCCCACCCACCCACAATCTGTACCACAGCTGCCGCCTACCTGGCGGGGGTGGGGTACATATAATGTGCCCCGGTGCTGAGCTTCCTCACATGGCAGTGGGGAAGCAACAGCAGCACCCACATGGGCTTGGGCCCTCCATCTGGCTGAGCCACATGGGTGCTGGGGACCCTGCAGCTGCTCTGCCCCCCCCCCCCCACACACACACACATATCATCACTGGCTGCCTGGGGAGCCCCAGTGGTGAGCTCCCTCAAGGTTCGGGTGGGGAGGCAGCCTTGCATAGCAGTGAGGAGTGGCAGCAATAGCCACGTGGCTCAAACCCACCCACCCCCGGCCTAGCACCCATGAGGCTTGGCCGGGAAAGCTGGGGGCCCTGTAGCTGTTCTGCTCCCCCACGCATTGGTGCCACAGGGCCAACAGCCCGGGCAGCCTCAGTGGTGAGCTCCTTTCAGCTCAGGGTGGGGTGGGGAGCAGCCTTGCATGCCTGAGCAGGGGGGCAGCAGTGGCCCCAACAAAGGGCATGGGGAAACAATGCAGCAGCCTGATGGTCCATCCAGGGGTCCAGACACACACCCACCCACCCCACCCTGTAGCTGCTGTGCCCCCTGAGGGGGGGGGATTAAGAGAAATTAGCCATAGAGGTGTTCTGGGGAGGTAGGGCAGGCACGGGTGTACTTACCATGGGGTGGGCGTCCTGACCCTCCCTCCCCCCCCCAACAGTCCACACCACGTTGGGCCACTTCCTGGGTCTTCCGTTTAAAAGGGGGGGGGGGACACAGCAAAGCATGATGAGAACACTGCTCAGCTCTGCGTGCCCTTTTCAAAGATGGTGCCTGCAGGGCTGAGCAGCTCTTTTGAGCATGTGTGGCTCTGCGGCCACCATCTTTGAAAAGGGCATGTGGGGCCAAGCATGTTTAGAAGAGCTGCTCGGCCCTGCAGCTGCCATCTTTAAAAAAGGCACACAGATGGGCAGAGGGGGGGTCTTTTAAACTGGAGGCCCGGGAAAGGGCCCAGTGNAACTTGAAAGGTGCTTCCCTGTTCATAACAGACCTATCCGGTAATCGTTTGGTTGGCAGTTCGCTTACTATGATGGGGGCAATTAACCTTTTCTGTCCATAGGACCTGTCTCTTATACACATCTAGATGTGTATAAGAGACAGCCCTACACCCACTACAAACCCCTTCCTTCCCCCTTCCCTTATGAATACAAACCCCTTCTTCCCCAGGTGGGGATACCAGGTGGGGGCTGGAGGGCTAGGGGACTTGTCTTTGTCCCCCAAGCCCTGTAGCTTCTCCGCCATTCCCCAGCCCCTCCCCTGCTGCAGCGGCGGGGATTCAGGGATCAAAGTCTGGATCTCCAGCAACTGCAGCATAGCAGCGGCAGCAGAGCCCCCCCCCCCCGTTTAGATCCCTCAGTGCCCCCTCACCTTTACTTACCAAAGCATTTCAGAGTTACAGAGCAGCTGGAGCTAAGGAAGGCAGGAGGAATCAACCTGCCTCCTTAGTATGCAGCCAGCCCCGCCCCCAACCATGACATGAGGGGGCCGGTCTAACCGAAGCTGGCCAATGGGGGGGAGGGGACTGGAGCCCTGTTAGCCACCCCGGTGAATCCACCCCATCATCCATTGTTATATATGGTGAGGCACTGTACAGGATTCCTAGAGCTCTTTCACCGCCTGCAGCAATGGTAGCCTGAGAAACATCTTGGTGAAGATGCTTGTTAGGGATTGGCGAACGCGGTTCTGAAGTTTGGACTGAACTCAAATAGTTTGGTTTACCAAACCGAACGTGTGAACTGAACTCGAATTTGAACGTTTGGTTCGGATGCGTTCAGTGAGTTCAGAATTGAATTTCCATTGGTTTCAATAGAAAACACATTATTGGCTGTAACATTTTTGTTTTTTAAGCTATGTGACTGAAGCTTGGAGTGCATATACCTCCAATAGACAGCTGTTTGTGTACCAAATTTCTAAATGATCGGATAAAGGAATCCAATTTTAGAAGCAGTTGAATTATTGTATTTTGCAATATTCTACATATACATTCTTAGCTGTAACTTCTTTGCCTCACATCTAATGTAGGTGAAACTTGTCCAGTTTATACCCCTTCCCATATTTACTATCTTTGCCAAATTTCAGAAGGATTGGAAAAAGGGTCTTGGTGGTATAAGCAATTAACATATAAATGTATGTCTGACTATAACATCTTTGTAGTCCAACCAGTGTACATGAAATTTGGCAGGGCTATATATTACACTTTCATGATCATCTCTGCCAAATATCAGAAAGATTTTATAAAGGGTCCCAATTTTATATGCCTGTACAACATATGTAGAGAAGGGGCCTATGCCTGGGATTCTCTTATGTCACTGTGGTATAAGATCGGTTTGTGATGCGAATTGGCCAACAGAAATGTCAACCAAATATCCTCATTCTGTGCTGGGACCATCCCAACATATCTCCCCCACTTGTTTCTGGGAAGTCAGAAGCATCTGTTTAGGAAAGAGTCAATAGAGATTCTCTTATGTCCTCTGTCTCAGTGCTGCAGGATGTGATTGTGATGATAATTGGCCAGCTTGGATGTGTTTAAACTATGTCTCCTGACTTCTGGGATGCTATCTCAGAAGTTCCAGTTATATTGCTTATGCCCGCCTCAGTCGCCCCCTATGCCCACCTCGAAGCCACTACCAATTGGTCCTGTAAAGCTAGAAGCTTGCACTAATGTGTTTGGTCATTGAATGTGTCTGTCAGTCTTTGTGGTTGCTCAACATCCTTCCTCCTACAGTCTCTCTCCCCCTGCTATGCAGGGTGCCTGCCTTTGACTGGCACTGAATATGCTGATATTCATCTGAATAATAATCTTCACGGAGACAACATCACTTGCTTATATAATTGGGTCCCTTTATCAAAATCTCCTGTACATTTGCTGAAATGGCAGGAAAGATATTTGATACATTCTTTTCAAATGTCCTGTAAACAGAATGGAATATCAAAATGTTACAGCTGGAAATGTATTTTCAGGTTAATGCCTTACACCCTTGGGACCGTTTATCCACTCTTTCAAAAATTGGCAGAAGTATTAAGCATATAGAGTGACATAATATGCACAAGTTTCATGAACATTGGATGCAAGATAAATAAGTTGTAGCCATGAATGTGTATAGAGCTTTTCTTAAAATCACAACATTCAATTGCTTCTGAAATCAGTTTCCTTTATCTAATCATTCCAAATTTTGGTACACATAGTGCCCTCCATAGGGGATATAATCTCCCTAAATTCCATCAATATCAAAAAAGAAACAAAAATGTTATAGTGGGAAATATGTTTTTAAGTTTTTCCCCTTTATTTCAAAAACCAAATGTCGTTTTCAGTTCCTGATTGCACCGAACTAAAGACTGAACCAAGTCTGACCAAACTAAATACCGAATCTGAACTCAAAGTTTGACCCAAACCACCGAACGGCTGAACATGCAAACCTCATTCTGTTTGCACATCCCTAATGTTTGTTACCAGAATTCACTACTGGCCATCAATTTGCGTACACCAAGTCCTTTCCCAAGTTCATAAACCCTGGAAGTGTTATAAACAACCAAGGATGGCATGTGCAAGTAGTAACAGTTTGGATATTTCTTCATCAAGTTGCTGTTGAACACTTTGAAAGTTCCAAGCCATTGGAACTTTCTTTGGCTCTGGTGAGAAATACAATGTCTTGCTTGCTGTCGTGGCATGAAAACAAAGCAGGATGAACAAATTGGTGTTGTCTCTTACAAGTATGGTGTCAACAGACTGGGCTAGATTGACAGCTGTTTGAACAATCAAAACATCAGCATCCCCACTAGCTTGAACTATTGTAAATCCCTTGTTTTTCACATGTGTTGTCAATGCACTGATAAAGTGTTGTTTATTTGACTGGCATGAAAGAAATTCTTGCTTGCTGATCTTCAGCTGCATCTTGTTAGTGAAGATGATTTCTCGACCAACTCTTCTAGCTCTGCTGGTATGTGCCATGTCTTCGGCCGTGTTTACACAGATGGGGGGGAGATGGGTGTGCTGTTGCGGTGGGTGGAGGTGGGTGGGTGTCCTTTCCCATGGACACACATCCACCTCCACCCATCTCCACCAACGGTGCCTCCTCCATTTTTTCAGATGGCTCCATGGGTGGGTGATGGGTAGAGATGGATGTGTGTTGGGAGCGCGCACGCACCTCCACCCACCACCTGTGGTGTTCCCAGGGACGAGCACTCAGCGAATACCCACCCCCGCCGCTCCATTTCCACAGACACCCCCGCACATCTAGCACCCTCCCGCACACCCAGTGCGGGGGGTGGGGGTTAATCCATGTAAAAATGGCCTTTGATTGAGGGTTCATTTGTATATCCATCAAACACGATTGTAGCTTTCAGATAATATTTCTGTGCATAGTTAGAATACCATTCCATGAATGCGGAATGTGCTTTGTTCATAGTCCATTGGATCCTCTGTGGAAGAGCCTATCCAACACAAATGTCATTCCACTTGCCGGCCTATATACTATAGTATCGTCTGCCTGACATACAGTTTAAACAGCATGAGGAAGTTCAGGATTATTTGGTTTTCAGAAAATGAAGCTCCTGTCAAACAATGATGTTGGGTGTGAGTTCAATTCATACCTGAAGCCATCATCTTCTGAAATGTTGTTGGATTTAGCAATGAGGAGGAATCTCTGGAACAGAAGTGTTGGGTCCAATTGTTTGATCATCCCTCCAGGTGTTTGCTTTGTAGCGAGTTGTTCAATTTTATCCTTGCACTTAAGTGAAATACCTTTGGCATTCTTTCCAATCATTTTGTTTATTGTCATCTTGCCAATTTCCTTAGCTATATCAGCATTTACACCTGTTAATGCAACCATTCCTGTGGCTATACTTCATGGGTGATGATCACTTTCAAAGGGTGATGCTTCTGTTAAATATTCAAGTACTATCTGAACATCCTTACAGTCTCTTTCCTGTCTGGAATCTCTGCTTTCCTTATGTTGGTCACTTGTTACATATGATACTTTAGTCTGCTTCTCCATCAGTAAGTTGACATCTGAACAATCTGGATGAGATAATATCCAAACAGAATGCTGAACTTCAGTCATCCCTCTGCCTTTCAATTCACCAGGAGTTTTCAGGCTTCTCATAAGTTCCTGCTCAATGAACAAGTCTGCTGACAGCCCTGACCAAAATGGGGCAGACCGTCTAACCACATGCAGTCAATTTTCAAATTTTGAGAATATTGATGGATTGGTGATTTCTAATTCATATTCTGGCGATAAAGGTATACTGATTTGGTATAATTGTTGTGGCTAGTCACTTTTTTAAAAAGGAAGCATCTCTGATAAGATCTGAATATGTAACTTCCAGTTGCCAGTCCTTTCTGCTCTAAATATTGTATTTTATGGTTTTATTGATTTTATATGTTTTAACATTGTAAGCCGCCCCAGGCTGCTTGGAGGAGGAGGGCTGGGATATTAAATGATTTTATAAATTAATAAATAATTTCTGCATCAGTCCTACCATCTCCATATGGTGCAGCCACAAAGCTCCTGTACGTGCATCAGACAAACAATGCTTTCTGATTTGAAGTACTTGCACAACCTTCTTGACATTAGGAGATAAGCAAGTATCACATATGTCCATCTTGCCTGACATTACTCTGTCGTGGGCATTCTTCAAGTCTGTAACATCTTCTGGTGACAAGTACTGTTGTTCACAGACTGCATCTTCTGGTGGCAAGTTGTTCAGAGGCTGTGAAATCTTCTGATTTTAAATGTGTCATGCATTATGAAAGTATGAAGGGCTGAGTCAATTATATTATGGACTCTGATAAAATGTGAAACTGCTTTCTCTGTTAGAAGGTGTGGTACAGTATTCTCAGCATAAATAAGTTCCATTACTTCACGCAGCCCAGATCCATCCATAATGTGACCTATACATCCTAAGAAACTAATGAGAACATGAAAGCCACCAAGCTTCAATACTACATTTGCCAAGACACTTTCAGTTATCACTGAAAAACTATTCTTATAGCTTTCCACCACAGTGGTTGGTTGAATGTCATGATGGGTGTAAAGTCATACTGATGAGCTTGTGAGATGATAAATGTTACGGTTGAGTATATACAGCTTTCATCGCTTTCAGAGAGGTTGATCATCGGGAAGAAGGCTATACTTGCCTTACCTGGATGATCACCAACTCTTGTCACAAATGAGGCAGATTTCTTCTGTGGTTGACATCTTCTAGCTACTTATGTCACCTGAAATAAAAATCAGTGACGTTTCAGTAATTGTTACCAAGAAACATTTCAGTTAATATCAACAATATATTATATTGTATTTATTTATAAAATATGTAGTATATTTATTTATAAAAAAAAATTTGACCCATTTGGCCCCATAGAAGCAGAGATATTACAGTTTCAAGTGATCATTATTATTCAGCCATTTCCAATTACAACTAGGAATGAAAAACCCATTTTGCATCAAGTTGGACATTTTAGTATGTTGTTTAGTATGACAGCCTAACTGGTGTCTTGCAAAAATAATTTGTGTTGCAATTTTTTTTCACATATGCATGCACTTTCGCCAACTTTCCTGTACTAAGAGGGCTTCAGTGGGTCTACTCTGGAGGCAGTGGTTTGTGACTGACAGACTTGAAGTTTGCCTTAAAGCCTCTGTCTTTGGAGTCATGAATCTCAGCTTTCATTCAAAAAGGGGGAGTACTCAACGAAAGGAGAGCAAAGAAAATGGAACCCATCCCCAACTTCATTATTTTTTTAAAAAGTTTTCTTGGTTTTTAAGTCACTGTTATAGGAGGTTTTTGACTGAGACTCATGGTTTATGCATACTTGGAATCAGCAGTCCTGCAAATGTGGCTATGTATGTACAATCAGGCTGATTAAATCAGTTAGCAAAAGCTACTACTTCTCTCTCTCTCTCTCTCTCTCTCTCTCTCTCTCTCTCTCTCTTGCCTGAATCCCTTGTTAACAAGTATATAAACTTATGAAAAATTAGCACTTCTCACTCCTACATTCATGGAATTCAGTAGCAAACTCATTATAATTCAAATAAGAACTCTGTTCAAACAGCTCCAACAGAAAAAGGTAAATTAAAATGACCTCTTTCCAAGATACGTAGCATCTTCTGGAACTATTAAGATTTACAAATTATAACACTATAATTTGTTTTTAAAGATTATTTTATCGTGAATTTCTCTATCTTTAATTGTCTCACTAAGACTACAATCCTGAAAGGTGCCATGCTGACAAAAGTCACATTAATGTAAATGGAGCTTCCACTGATGCAACACTTTGAAGATTGTGGTGTAACCCAATTAATCTAAATAACTGCAAAATCAATCCAGAAGTTGACACTGTCATTCATATCAATTAACATCATGCCAATATTTCTGTAATTTCCACCATACTTTTCTTCATGCCTGTTGATCACATAAATTATTAATATGAACAATACATATTATTATTAATTTTACCGATTGCATATAGTAAGCATGAATGTTTAGCATCCAGCATCAACTCACAACATGTCCTTGCAAATTCTTATATTGCAGTGGCAACACTGGGAGTAAGTTATTCTAAAACATTTCTTTTGGGCTAATGGTAAGCCAACCACACGTTTCAAATCCAGATATTACTTTGCTGAGTAGAACGTTTATGTTAATGAACAACTATGTTGTGTCTTGATTAGATTGTAAGCTCCATAGAGCAGGAACTGTCCATATGTTATGTGTATCTGTACAGCACAGTACAGTCAAAAAAGCAAACAGAATGTTTGGAATTATTCGGAAGGGGATAGAGAATAAAACTGAGGAGGTCATAATGCCTCTATACAAATCACTGGTGCGACCGCACCTCGAATATTGTGTGCAGTTCTCGTCGCCCCATCTCAAAAAAGACATAGCTGAACTAGAAAAGGTACAGAGAAGGACAACAAAAAAGATCAAGGGCATGGAAGGGCTCCCGTATGAGGAGAGGCTTGGTAGGTTGGGGCTCTTCAGTTTGGAGAAGAGACAACTGAGAGGAGATATGATAGAGGTCTATAAAATCATGAGTGGTGTGGAACTAATAAACAAGGAGCAGTTATTTACCCTCTCAGCTAGTACTAGAATTAGGGGACACTCCATGAGACTCATGGGTGGCAATTTTAAAACAAATAAAATAAAATATTTTTTCACTCAGTGTATAATTGGGTTGTGGAATCTACTGCCAGAGGGTGTGGTAAGGGCCAGTACTATAGCTGAGTTTAAAAGAGGTTTGGACAGGTTTCTGGAAGATAGGTCCATTAACAGCTATTAACCAGACAGGATCAGGGAACATGATGGGAGCTGGGGGAAAACAACAGGGAATGGATCCCCCATTGTGACCTGTTGGGTGATTGCCCCAAGCCACCGTGATTGACGACTGTCGAAGACAGGATACTGGACTAGATGGACCATTGGTCTGACCCAGTATGGCACTTTTAAAGTTCTTAGCACTGCACAGAAATTATTAACATTAGTAGTAACTTGAGAATTAAAATACTATTTGGCATGAGAAAGGGCTTTGCTTCAGTATTTGGAGTAGAAGACCATTATTCTATAATTACATACTGTAACATTGCCTGTGGGTGTTTTTAAATGAGCAAGGTGATGAGGGGCATCTGTGGCCACTGCGTGGCACTGCCATGAAGCACCCACTCACGTGAAGTGCATGGAGAGGGATTCAAAGTAACAGAAGGCTTCCCGTGTGATTACCTCAACCATGAAGGCAAGCTGCCATGCACTCCCTCTGCCACGGACCACAGGGAAGGAGGAAGTATACTGGGCTGGCCTTTGCAATTGCAATTGGTATGTCCCCATCATGAGCTCTGGGGAACCCGGGATCCCCAGTGCTCCCAGCTAGTTCTTGGGACTTGCAAATGCCATGTCCCCTGCCCACAGCAGTCTGCTGGCATGGCTGGGCACCTCATATGGGCAGGGACTCCATGGCTGCCTGTTGCCACAGACCTATTTGGCTTGTCCTGCATGGAGCACGACTCAACAGTGGTCTGTGAGTGGCCCTGAGTAGGTGCTTCATGGTTCACAGGAGTGCACATCACCCAGCCCCACCTTCACACAGGCAGCTGGATGTGTGGATTCTTGCTGACCATGTGGGGTAGGATTTCATTTAAAAACACCTACTATCTCTTAATCTTATTCATAAGAGAAACTGAGGTATCCAGATGCACAACTGGGGAAAATCCATCTATTTCACACTTTTACAGCATTTCCATGAATTTTGATTCTTTCTGCAGATCTTAGAGTTCAGTTTAAAACACTACTACTTATCATTTCTATAGCACTACTAGGCATACATAGCACTTTACAGTAACATATTTTCAGAGACAGGTCCCTTCCCAGTGAGATTACAATCTAAGATGGACATGGGTGAGGGAAACACAGACATATTCCCATTTTACAGATGGAGAACTGAGTCTGAGAGGTTTTGACTTACCCAAGGCAACCCAGCAAGTTCATGACTAGGACAGGATTTGAACTCTGGCTTCCCAGGTCAAAGTCCATCAGCTTATCCACTATGCCACACTGGCTCTCTAGGCTGAGAGGTTTTGACTTGGCTAGAGAAGGCCACCCAGTGAGTTTATGACTAGGATGGGATTTGAACCCTGGCTTCCCAGGTCCAAGCCTAGCACCTTATCCAGTATGTGATCACAGCGTTTCTGGTCCTTCACAGGGTCCAGGAAGTGGCTAAGCAGGGAAAAAGAATAAAGGAGCGGTTTCTTGTAAAGGGAGCTCTGTTTTTAAACCTAAAAATGCTCCTGGTGTCTCTCACTAACTCCATGTGGTGTCAGAAGAACAAAGATACCCTCACTGTGAGGAAGAGCAAGCAAGGACGAAGGAAAAGTGCATTAGACTGCCAGAAAGGAGAGTGAGAGCTGAAAGATAACCTGAACAGCAAAACTGTGAGTAGGCTGGAGAAGGGGTCACAGGCCTGACTCCGCTCAGCTATGGAGTCCATAACACAAACGGCTCTCCTACAGAAGTTTGAGTTTGAAAACTCAAGCAGCTAGCCTTGTTGGATCAGGAGATATGAAAGATTTAGGATGAAATCAGGCCTAATTCAAAAGCCACAAAAATACCAAATAAATGCACTGCACTGGCTGCTTATAGTCTTCCGGGCCCGATTCAAGGTGCTAGTTTTGACCTGTACAGCCCAAAACAGCCTGGGCCCTGGTTATCTGAAAGATCGCCTCACTTCCCTGGCACCTGGGCAGCTCGTGCGGTCATCGGGGGTGCCGACTTGGAGGAGCCATGCTGTAGATGTGTGGCGACCAACAGGTCGGCATTCTTGGCGGCCGCACCGATGCTGTGAAACTCAATTCCGGTGGAGGTCTGCCTCATCCCAGATCTCTTTTCTAGGGATGTTCACAGTAACTCTCTTTTGTTTTCGTTATTCATTTAATTTTTATTATTAAAATGTCATTCATTTTCGTTCTATTTTGTTAGTCTTTGTTTCGTTTTTGTTTTTACTTTCATTTTTTAATTCCACTGGTTTCAATGGAAAACATGTTTTTGTCTGTAACATTTTCATTTTGTATCTGATTTTGATGAGACTTGGCAGAATTGTACCCCCAACAGAACAGAGGGCATTATCAGTGTCAAGTTTCAGAATGAAAGGTTAAAGAGATCAGATTTTATAAGCAGTTTACATTTGTTATTTTACAAAATTCTGTGTACACATTCCTGGATTAAACATCTTTGTTTCCCATCTTCTTTGGATGAAATTTTTCAAGGTTATACCCATGCCCAAGGGTATTACCCTGACAAATGTCAGAAGGATTGGATAAAGCAATTACAAGCAATTTCTGTATAAATATATTTCTGGCAGTAACATCTTTGTATTCCAGCCAGATGACACTATATTTATTAGTATTGTATCTCAGACCTTTAGAAGCATATCTGACAGTCTGGACCCTGTCCACTTGTAAGATCGCCTTACTCCATGGGTCCTAGACCAGCCCCAGTGGTCATCCAGGGGCGCCACACTGGAAGTCCCCCAGGTTTTCCAGGGGGCCACGCAGAATAGGACGTTCTTGGTGGTCGTACTGCGCCTTTGGAACTCTCTCCCGGTGGGGGCCCATCTGGCCCCGGACCTCCCAGTCTTTTGAAGGAGTCGTAAGACCTGGCTGTTCCGTCAGGCAATTGGCGAGGGAGAGGGGTGACAGGTGGGTGGGAGGGTAAGGGAGGGGGTTGGTTTTTATTCTTTTTTATTGATGTTTTATTATGTTTTATGATATTTTATTGTGTATTTTTGATGTTGTTAGCTGCCCCGGGTTGCATCTGGCAAGAGGGGTGTGGTATAATTTTTTTAAATAAATAAATAAATAAAATAAATATCAGAAACAGATAAAGGGTCCCAAAGTCATAAGCCTGCACAGCATCTGGAGACTGTGAGTCTATGTGATGTTTGCCAGATGTAGTGACCCTGAACTTCTCATGTCCAATAATGGACTTCCATTCTCATCAGAAAACTTTAAGGACTTTGCAAAGACATATGATTTTGACCACTGTACCAATAGTCCACACTATCCCCAGATTAATTGGGAGGTAGAGAGAGTGGTACCTTTTGCAAGAGTTCTTTTAGAGTCTTGCAAAAGAAAGCCTCTTGCAAAAGAATAGAGTCCCTTACTTGGTGCTCCTGATATATAGATCTATGCCACTTGCCTCAGGGCTGTCTCTGGCCAAATCTCTCCTCGGGAGATAACTCAGAACACCTGTACCTCTGGCACCAAGCCAGCTGGAACTGAGAAGGCCCAACCTTCAAGAATTTCTAAAACAGGATGAGGAGCTAAAGAGATGGCAGCAACACAACTTCAACAATATGCACAGAGTGAAAACACTACCGGAACTGATACCAGGTGTCAAAGTTTGGTTGCAAAGCTCCCAGACATATAAAACTGTCAGAAAAACAGCCAATACTCCTCAATCCTACCTCGTAGAGACTCCACATGAACTTCTCTCGAAAAACTGGGTGGGCTCACCTGAGACATATTCCAACTCACCCAGACAAGACTGATACACCTCAGGATATCCAGTCCATTGAGAATCACCCGCTTTAATTAGAACCCAAACATCTGGCATGTTTACTCTATGCCAACAATGCAGTCCTAATGTCTCAAACCCTGGTGGGAATGAAAAGACTGCTTAATAATTTTGCTGACTATTGCCGCAGGGAAAAATTAATGGTTAATAATAGCAAAACCAAAATTATGCTCTTCTCCAAGCGTCAGGTTCAACACAGGTGATAAATTGGTAACAATGAAATTGAGCAAGTGAGCTCCTTTATTTTGGTATTATATTTAATTCATCTGGCTCCTGGTCCAGCCATTGTAGATCAATTGAGGGGCAGGAAAATAAGTTCTACTGACATCTTGCACTTTGCTAGGTCTAGGAGAGGAAATCTGATATCTCCAGCTATTCATGTTTTAAAGCTAAAACCCTTGCCCAGCTCCTTTATGGGGCCCATCTTTGGGCACTATGGAAGGGCAAAGAGATTGATCCAGTGCAGACTCATGCCACTTTCAGACAGTCCTCCCTCCCCCCTCTGCATGTTCTGGCAGGGGGGTGCGCATCCAGGATATGCGCAGGGATTGGCTGTTCTGAAAGCCCCCCCTCCCCCGTGCAACTTTGCCGGCAGACACATGCAGGGATGCAGAGCTCGATTTCCTACTCTGCATCCCTGTGCGTGTCTGCTGGTAAAGCCATGCGGGGACTTTCAGACCAACCGATCCCCATGCATATCCTAACTGCGCATTCCCCTCCGCAGCCAGAATATGCATGCAGGATGGGGGCGGGCTGTCTGAAAGTGGTCTCATTTCCTAAGAGTGCTCTTGATGGCTCCTGTGGGGACCCCCAACAGCGCTTTGAGGACTGAATCCAGCAGATCTTCTATTGCATTCTTGGTATGGAATGCAGCCATTAATTTCTGGCTTCAACTGACTTTTTTGTTTCCCCCTGGTTTAGTCCTCTTTTTGGCAAGGGATGACACCCCCAATCACTTGATGTTAGACGTTCAGTGTAAGGTTAATCATATGTGTTTTTCTTGCTCTTACTTGCTGGCTTGGGGCTATCTAAAGACCAGACTGGAATTAAAATTAAAGCTAGCTGATTTGGAACGGCAGGAATAGCTGGCCAATTTAAAGGAAATGATTTCTTTATCCCTCCCCACCTTCTATTATTTTATTTTACCACCTAAGAATTTAGCAGTCTCCTATTTAACAAATTTAACTGTTATCAATCAGAGGACATTGTTTATTAAGGCAAGTATGAACTCCCGCCCTACAGCAGTTCTGGTGGGGTGTTGTAGTTCAATACCTTTTGCAAAAAAAATCACGTGGCACAGGTGAAGTCAAAATGGTCCAACATGTTCTGCTCTACAGCTGACTATATGCTCAATTAAGAATTGAGCTTATTTGCCCCATGCTGAGATTTACCCCCGGAAGACCTGTAGTGGAGAATCTACATTTCCTTCTAGGGGATCATGATATATTAAGGATACGGCAGGTGGCCAGATTCTTGGCCAAACCTATGAGAATCAGCTCTGTTTGGTGGGGGATCATGTTTTTATTGTGTGGGATCCTTATTGGGGGTACTGTTTTGACAGGTAAACCAGAGATGGGATCCCACAGTACAAATGGGTGACAAATAGGAAGCACTATAAAAGCCCAATGATTCTGTTAAAATTAACAAAAAGGTTTACCTTTATCTAGCATTATCACTTTGCCCAATGCAACTTTGTTTAAACTCCAAAATCCTATATATAAATAAAGGGAAAAGCTATCAATATAAATCCTAATGTGGCCTAAAATTAATGACCAAATAGTCAAAAAATCAAAAACAAGAACAAACTCACCCTCTGCTAGGAGCTCAAACACACCATATCTCCTTACAACAGCATCTAAGACAAACTTAGTAGGTAGTGGGTACTGTTTTGAGCCAGTTTTTTGCAGACTTTCTTAGAATACTATACTGTAATACTTTTTATCTTTTGTACATTACTATTAGTATAGCAATGCTATTTTTATTGCTGTTGGCTTATATGTGTAACTGGTATATTGTATTATGTATTTCTTATTTCTTTTCTTTTTTGTATTTATTTGCTAAGGCCACACATAAATTCCAATTCATTCATTAATTCATTCATTCGTTCATATCCAGTCAGAAAATGAGTTCCCTTCTCATGAAACAGTACAGAAAAATTCAATGGGGATAAGGATGAGGTCAGGAAGACTAATCAGACCACCTCAAAGACTTGATCTTTAGACTTTAAGTTACTGTTCTAAAGTACAGATACATATAAAGTAAAGAGACAGTTGTTAAATTGTAATTTTAGAGATTTGCATACATTTATGTTCTGCTGAATACAAAGATAGGGAGATGTGGAGTGATCATAGAGTATCTGGTCCTCCACAGGGCCCAGAAGCATTCAGGAAGTGGGTAAGGAGCGTAGAATAATAAAGGAGGGATTTCCTGTAAGGGGAGCTCTGTGCTTAAATCTAAAACGGCTCCTGATATCTCACTAGCTCCATACAGTACACCACACTGGCTCTCTGTGGTGGTTCATATCTCTTGCATTTGAGAAGATTATCTTTCAGTATGCAAATGACTAAAGATTATCTTTCAGTATGTTTAGGTTATCTTTAGATTATCTTTCAGTGGCCACAATCCCAAACCCCCTCTGCGTGGGATCTGCATGGCACAATGTGCTTTCAATGGACATGCGTACAGATTGCTCACATGTGCATGCGTGGGGGTTGCATGCATAGGATCATAGGATTGGCCCCAGTACGTAAATGACTAAAGATTATTTTTCAGTATGTAAATGACTGAAATTCAATGGTTCATATCTCTTCCATTTGGGAAGATTATCTTTCAGTATGTAAATGACTAAAGCAGAAGGAAAAAAGAAACTGTCTGAAGCAAAAACTCAGATCTGTATTAATCAGTTCCCACAAATCCATGGGTATGTGGAGGTTCCAAATTTCTTTCTTATGCATGCTGCTCAAATGGATGAGCCCTGTTACAGTTACCAAAAAGCAAAGCTCCAAAGTGATTATAATCTTCCTGTAAGCTTTTATATTTTTAGGATCTTAGAGAGACATCTCAACAATGACGCAGGGTGAAAACAGACATAATGCTAACTCCACTTTAACAGCACTTCTAATATTGCTTTAACATTTCTTATTCATGTTGCAGGGCTGTCTTGGTGCCCTGCGCAGCCCCGCAACATGCATAAGAAATGTTAAAGTGGTGTTAAAGTGGAGTTAGCATTATGTCTGTTTTCACTCACAAACATTCCTTGACTTTCAAGGAAACAAGTCGGGGAAAAAATTCAGGTTACCATTTAAACCATGAGAGAATTTGTGTAAGAACCTCATGGCTTTACACTATTCCCCTCACCTGTCTCCTTTTGTCTTCCAAGAAGCTTCTTCTATAAATTTCCTTGTTTTAGTTCTCTGTAGCTTGTTGATCTATAGTATCTAGTATCCATTTTATCTTCCCTAACGTCTGTGCAGAAAGAGCGGGAAACTGCTCCAAAGTTCATGCAACTTTATACTGCAAAGTTTGTAGACAGCATTTTAGCCATCTGCCATGAGAAACAACAAAATAAGTTAACTCAAGGAAGCAAATTTCTCAATCAAAGAATAAAATATTACAAGTTTACCTCCTTTAGTAACTACAATTTATGCATTCACCCAACATACACTATAATATCCAAAATAAAATTAGAAGAGATCGTAGATTAAGACAATAAAAAACTAGATAAAATCAAGTTTACACAATCGACCTGGCAAACTTGGCCACTCTGAACTGCCTGGAAAGAAAGCCGAAATGCAGTCTAATCAGATGGTGCAATCATATTCAAGAATCTTTTGAAATATCAGTCCTTCCACAACCAGTGCTTGAAGAGGATGAGTTAATGTGACAAAGGGGATTAACAGTGTATTTGAATTTTATTTTTATTTATTTTTTATTAAAAGACTTAATATCCCACCCCTCCTGCCATAGGCAGCTCGGGGTGGCTTACAACAACATAAAAACAATTATAAAACCATAAAATTATAAAAACATACCACTCCCCCCCCAATGCAAGGCCCCAACCCCTGGCAGCTCTCAGCCCTTAGATAGTTACCTGGGGGGTGATAAAGAGGTGCACCCAATGAGTGGAAGCCTTCCCCCACTCCTCTGTGGAACAGACAGACAGCCAAGCCCCTCAATTAAGAGCTAGTTCTTCTTGGAAGTCACATTATTTGTTCAAGCACTGCTAGTGATCATGATATGGTGGCTTGGTTCATGTTGACATCTATGGAACTACTCATGTGAGTAATTCCTCGTTACTGTGAAGAATCTAACTTATTTCTTCTCTATCCATACAAGAGCCAGGTCTAGGTCTTGGGTCACAATCTAGTGTTAATGCTATATTAACAATTGTATATCAACAAGGTTTAAGTATTTTTATAACAATGGCCCTTTTCACACGCCATTGTGGGTGGGGGGGATGGGTGTGTGCTGGAGGCGGGTGGAGGTGTGTATGCAGCTGTTCCCATAGGCACACACCCATCTCCAAGCACATAGCAACTGGCATTTGTACCTGTTGCTCTGTACATGGATGGAGATGGGTGGAGCGTGGGAGCATGCACCCCCACCCACTGCCAGCGGCATTCCTATGGGTGCCCCCCCCCACTGGACACCTGCCCTCTGCGACATTCGCACAGGCACCCCACACCCTCACACGTGTGCGAGGGGGATGTGCCCATGTGAAAAGGGCCAATGAATGAGCATGAACCCTGAGGAAAATACTAAAGAGAAAAAACATTATTTTAGATCAGTGGTTGAAATCAAGAATTTCTTTTGATTTGTCAGTAATCTAAATGAATCTGCTTTTAGAGTTAGTATTTCATAGTGCCCATGTGCCTCACGAAAATGCAAAATATTTAACAGGATACAACAAAACCTGGGCGTGTCACCTCATAACATTCTATCTTCATTGTAAGCGTAGGCCAAGATTAGTTTTAAAGCTGAATGTCATAAAAGATGGGAACAGTCTTGCACCAAATCTAACTTGTTAGTCGCCCCAAGATTCTTTTGCAGGAGGGGGTGGCATATAAATGCAAAATATAAATTTAAACATAATTACTTTTGGAATATAATGTCTAAAAATTAAGTTAATATATAGATATGCATGGGTAAGCAGGAAAAAATAATGATACATTGTGAATTTAAGTAACCCAGTTTGATTATTTTTTTTTAAATAGCGGATGTCTATACCTGAAACTAGGCTGTTAAGCAAAAACGAGCTTTTCATGCTCTAATTAATGTCCAAGGATTCAGTCCTGCACTTTGACTTCAGAAGGAAGGCTTCTCACGAACAGCCTAATCCACAGTGTTTTATTGGTGCAAGCCCCATTGAAGTGATTAGGGTTTGCACCAATGGAACACTTTGAAGATTAATCTGAGCCAAAGGACTTGATCATGCAGAATATTGAGTACAATTCCCCTCATGCTTAATATTAAGAATGTGAATAATCCCAGTGAAGTCAGTGAGAATACTTGCATTTAAAGTTAAGCACATACTTAAGAACTTTGTTGGTTTGGCATCAGAATACATATCATCTTGCTGGATGAATTTAGACGCAATTATAGTTTCAGGGTCAGACTGTAAATTTTTTAAATTTATGGATGAGAATCTTTCTTGGTCCAAATTCTGTAGTGAACTCAGTGGATGTTTTCAGGAAAAAATGAAGGGTCGGATGCTTAATAACCTTTGAGAATGGACTTCCAAGTACTACCTGTGATCAAAAAAGTAAAATTATTAATTTTTTTTAAGTACTCTTAAGTAATTTCTATGAATTAAAATCTCAGCACAACCTAAAAATCAGTCTTTATAAAACTCTGTAAATATTACAGTAAAATTCTCCTTTAATTTTTTTTTTTGTATGCAGGGTAGCATCTTGTATGAAAACACATATTGGTTTTTATGGTGGAGAATTGTATCCTTAGAAACTTAATTTTAAAAAAGGTATAAACATACACAATGATGGAGCACCTCCATCACAAACTGATACAGACTGGGAAGCCGCTTGCTCCATGCGGCTAAGCCTGGGGGTGGGGGAGGAGCTGCACGAACATGTGACTGGCCCTGGCTCCACAATGTGCCCAGTATCGAGCAGTCATGGCGGCCACTCTGGACTGGACCAGAAACAGAGGGCTACCACACATGATAGCCCGCTGTAGTCAGGTTGGGCAGGCTGTTCCCTGAGTGTGGTTACGGCTAGCCCGAGCTGTAACTCTGGAGGTCTCCAGAGTCACAGCCTGGGCTAGCTGCCACCATATTCAGGGAAACTCTGGGCCAAACATCTGGATGTCCATTAACTAATGTGATGGTGGCCCATGGTCCACCAAGTCCAAGCAGGCCTACAATGGACCACCGTCACATTTGTTAACACTCAAAGCAACCAAAAATGCAATCCTTTTCAAAGTATTAAACATCAGGCACATTCATCTTAGAACAATGTATAATTGGTGTTATATGACTTAATAAAATAAATGTACAATTCTGTATCTAGAGCCCTGAGCCACAAACACTTCAGTCACTGAAGTCAGAGTAAGGACTTCAGTAGGGCTATTCTGGAGTTAGGGGGGTTATGGATAACACAACCTATCTGGTTAGTTCATGCGACAATCATGTCAATGAAAACTTCTGTGACTTGAGCAGGGTTTTCATTTCAGATTTCATGTTTTTGACATTTTGAGTCTGGATTGTTTAATTGTCTCATGATTTAAGAGGGAGTGTGTTTGCCGTGTTAATCCCCCAAACAGGTAATAGAGACAAAATAGCATGCTGATATCTTTTATTGGATCAGCTCAAGTTGGTGGAGGTCCTCAAACCTTCGGACCTCACAGCGTCCTTCATCCGGAAAGTCAGGAGTCAGAACTGCAGACTGAGCAAAGCAAAGCAAGGTAGGTATAAGTCCGTTGGGAATGATATCGACTTTCTTGCATTTGCTCAAAAAATAGACGTTGCTGCTGAGTTTGACTTCTTGTTTCTTCAGGTTGTGAAGTTTCCATTTCAAACAGCAAATTTTGATAGTTGCAGAGGGAGTGTGTTTGCCGTGTTGGTCCCCAAAATAGGTAGTAGAGACAAAATAGTGTGGAGATATCCATTCTTCTGTTCTCAGTAATCAGCATTTTGCAACACTCTTCACTCAGGAAGAAAAATGCCATGTCCTTCAAAGGGAACTCTACCTGGATAAAGGCTACCACAATGAACCAAAATGTCTCTTTATATGCTAATGCTTATTCTTATCATTTAATGCAGCATACTTATCCTACAGTGTGTACTGTATAAATATTTTCAGTTTTCTTCCCAATTATGTATTCAAAAAAACTATATTATCCAGCTCCTCAATTTGTTTTTATTCCTTTGTGTTTTCATTTTTCAGAAAATACATTTATTCATCTTCCAAAAAGTGGAATACTTTTCTTTTCTTCTGAAAAAGTAAATGTCATTTCCTGTCAGATCAATGCTGTCTTTTCCGTGCTTCTCCCAAATTTTAGAGTGGAAGAAATCTTTATTCCTTAGCGTACTGACTTACCAGGCTTCTATCTTCAAGGTCCAGAAGATGTTTTGAAAATATATCTATCAGGCATTTTATTCTTCTAAGATGTTCCTAGTTCTCCATTTGCAGGATGCCCGTTATCTGAAGGTTTTGAACCCTTTCTCAACAGTATGTTAGCCTGGAAAAGAAAAGGAGAAAGAAGTTAGAGCAAAAGGGCTTAAATTTCATAAGGTGGATTTCAGATAAATATTAGGAAAAAAATCCTAAGAATAACTGTAAAATGACATAGGGTGTTTAAGGAGGTTATGGAATCTCCTCTGTTGGATGTTTTTTGAAAAACTGTTTGGACAAACATCTGCTTATTACACTGTAAGTATAGAGTAGGGGCTGAATTTGAGGTCCCTTTTGGGAAAGAGAATCATATGATTCTAAGAATGAAGAGTCTTACTGACAGGAAAAATGAATTATTTGTTCTTATGGTTCTGTTAGTAATATTTTCATTGCTGAGTAGTATAGAAACGGTGTATTCTTTGAAATAAATAATACTTATTGGTTTGGGGACAAACCATATCTCTCCAGGCCTCTGCTTCCATACAGTTAATAAGACCTGTTCCTCCCCAGGCATAGGCAACGCAGGGTCTTGTGGTTCACGGAGGACCTGTGTCAGCTGAAGCAGGAGGGGAGGTGGTTAGAGCGACGGTGGCACTGTACTCATAGTGAAGCCAACCGACTGCAGCACAGAGCCGAGTTAAAGGCCTATGTCATAGCTATGCAGGAAACAAAGAGGAGTTTCTTTGCTACCATTATATTATCTGTAAAGTCGCATCCAGCTGAGCTTTTCCAGGTGGTGAAGGGGCTGGTCAGTCTGTCCTTTCTCCTCCTGGAACTGGAATCTTCCAATGCTCACTGTGACATGTCTATCAGCTATTTCGTGGTAAAATTGCTCGCATTCTCCATGATTTCGATGCTGAGCTTGATGGAGTAGGGATGCCTGAAGATATGAATGCCCCATCTGGTCTGCTTTTATGGGATCAGTTTTAGCAGGTATCGGCCACTGACGTGGTTGCTGGGGGCTGTGAGGGTCACAACTTGTTAACTTGACCTGTACCCATCCTGGCTGGTGAAAGCCAGCTGGGAGACGTTGGGGCCATCACTGGCAGGGGTTGTCAATTCCTCCCTTGTGGAGCACACGGTCATGGGGCTGTCTCTTATACACATCTAGATGTGTATAAGAGACAGGGCACAATGTGCTTTCAATGGACATGCGTACAGATTGCTCACATGTGCATGCGTGGGGGTTGCATGCATAGGATCATAGGATTGGCCCCAGTACGTAAATGACTAAAGATTATTTTTCAGTATGTAAATGACTGAAATTCAATGGTTCATATCTCTTCCATTTGGGAAGATTATCTTTCAGTATGTAAATGACTAAAGCAGAAGGAAAAAAGAAACTGTCTGAAGCAAAAACTCAGATCTGTATTAATCAGTTCCCCCAAATCCATGGGTATGTGGAGGTTCCAAATTTCTTTCTTATGCATGCTGCTCAAATGGATGAGCCCTGTTACAGTTACCAAAAAGCAAAGCTCCAAAGTGATTATAATCTTCCTGTAAGCTTTTATATTTTTAGGATCTTAGAGAGACATCTCAACAATGACGCAGGGTGAAAACAGACATAATGCTAACTCCACTTTAACAGCACTTCTAATATTGCTTTAACATTTCTTATTCATGTTGCAGGGCTGTCTTGGTGCCCTGCGCAGCCCCGCAACATGCATAAGAAATGTTAAAGTGGTGTTAAAGTGGAGTTAGCATTATGTCTGTTTTCACTCACAAACATTCCTTGACTTTCAAGGAAACAAGTCGGGGAAAAAATTCAGGTTACCATTTAAACCATGAGAGAATTTGTGTAAGAACCTCATGGCTTTACACTATTCCCCTCACCTGTCTCCTTTTGTCTTCCAAGAAGCTTCTTCTATAAATTTCCTTGTTTTAGTTCTCTGTAGCTTGTTGATCTATAGTATCTAGTATCCATTTTATCTTCCCTAACGTCTGTGCAGAAATAGCGGGAAACTGCTCCAAAGTTCATGCAACTTTATACTGCAAAGTTTGTAGACAGCATTTTAGCCATCTGCCATGAGAAACAACAAAATAAGTTAACTCAAGGAAGCAAATTTCTCAATCAAAGAATAAAATATTACAAGTTTACCTCCTTTAGTAACTACAATTTATGCATTCACCCAACATACACTATAATATCCAAAATAAAATTAGAAGAGATCGTAGATTAAGACAATAAAAAACTAGATAAAATCAAGTTTACACAATCGACCTGGCAAACTTGGCCACTCTGAACTGCCTGGAAAGAAAGCCGAAATGCAGTCTAATCAGATGGTGCAATCATATTCAAGAATCTTTTGAAATATCAGTCCTTCCACAACCAGTGCTTGAAGAGGATGAGTTAATGTGACAAAGGGGATTAACAGTGTATTTGAATTTTATTTTTATTTATTTTTTATTAAAAGACTTAATATCCCACCCCTCCTGCCATAGGCAGCTCGGGGTGGCTTACAACAACATAAAAACAATTATAAAACCATAAAATTATAAAAACATACCACTCCCCCCCCAATGCAAGGCCCCAACCCCTGGCAGCTCTCAGCCCTTAGATAGTTACCTGGGGGGTGATAAAGAGGTGCACCCAATGAGTGGAAGCCTTCCCCCACTCCTCTGTGGAACAGACAGACAGCCAAGCCCCTCAATTAAGAGCTAGTTCTTCTTGGAAGTCACATGATTTGTTCAAGCACTGCTAGTGATCATGATATGGTGGCTTGGTTCATGTTGACATCTATGGAACTACTCATGTGAGTAATTCCTCGTTACTGTGAAGAATCTAACTTATTTCTTCTCTACCCATACAAGAGCCAGGTCTAGGTCTTGGGTCACAATCTAGTGTTAATGCTATATTAACAATTGTATATCAACAAGGTTTAAGTATTTTTATAACAATGGCCCTTTTCACACGGGCCATTGTGGGTGGGGGGGATGGGTGTGTGCTGGAGGCGGGTGGAGGTGTGTATGCAGCTGTTCCCATAGGCACACACCCATCTCCAAGCACATAGCAACTGGCATTGGTACCTGTTGCTCTGTACATGGATGGAGATGGGTGGAGCGTGGGAGCATGCACCCCCACCCACTGCCAGCGGCATTCCTATGGGTGCCCCCCCCCACTGGACACCTGCCCTCTGCGACATTCACACAGGCACCCCACACCCTCACACGTGTGCGAGGGGGATGTGCCCATGTGAAAAGGGCCAATGAATGAGCATGAACCCTGAGGAAAATACTAAAGAGAAAAAACATTATTTTAGATCAGTGGTTGAAATCAAGAATTTCTTTTGATTTGTCAGTAATCTAAATGAATCTGCTTTTAGAGTTAGTATTTCATAGTGCCCATGTGCCTCACGAAAATGCAAAATATTTAACAGGATACAACAAAACCTGGGCGTGTCACCTCATAACATTCTATCTTCATTGTAAGCGTAGGCCAAGATTAGTTTTAAAGCTGAATGTCATAAAAGATGGGAACAGTCTTGCACCAAATCTAACTTGTTAGTCGCCCCAAGATTCTTTTGCAGGAGGGGGTGGCATATAAATGCAAAATATAAATTTAAACATAATTACTTTTGGAATATAATGTCTAAAAATTAAGTTAATATATAGATATGCATGGGTAAGCAGGAAAAAATAATGATACATTGTGAATTTAAGTAACCCAGTTTGATTATTTTTTTTTAAATAGCGGATGTCTATACCTGAAACTAGGCTGTTAAGCAAAAACGAGCTTTTCATGCTCTAATTAATGTCCAAGGATTCAGTCCTGCACTTTGACTTCAGAAGGAAGGCTTCTCACGAACAGCCTAATCCACAGTGTTTTATTGGTGCAAGCCCCATTGAAGTGATTAGGGTTTGCACCAATGGAACACTTTGAAGATTAATCTGAGCCAAAGGACTTGATCATGCAGAATATTGAGTACAATTCCCCTCATGCTTAATATTAAGAATGTGAATAATCCCAGTGAAGTCAGTGAGAATACTTGCATTTAAAGTTAAGCACATACTTAAGAACTTTGTTGGTTTGGCATCAGAATACATATCATCTTGCCGGATGAATTTAGACGCAATTATAGTTTCAGGGTCAGACTGTAAATTTTTAAAATTTATGGATGAGAATCTTTCTTGGTCCAAATTCTGTAGTGAACNTCTCCCCGAGAGGAATGAACGGAACCATTCAAGAACAGTCCCGTCCAGACACCCCAGGTCACACAGACGTCTCAACAGCAGCCCATGGTCCACGGTGTCAAAAGCGACCGAGAGATCTAGCAGAATGAGAAATGTCGAACATCCTACATCCATCTCCCGGCGGAGATTGTCGACCAAGGCCACCAACGTCATCTCGGTGCCATAGCTGGGGTGGAACCCAGATTGAAAAGGGTCCAGGAAACCAATGCCATCTAGATGCATCTGGAGCTGGATCACCACCACCCGCTCAATAACCTTCCCTAAAAATGGAAGGTTAGAGACAGGTCAGTAGCTGGCGAGTGCGTCCATGTCCAACGATGGTTTCTTCAGTAGGGGGTGCACCACAGTCTCCTTGAGGCTAGGCAACAACCTCCCCAGCTGCAAGGATGCGTTAACCACCCTCGCCAGCACCGTCCCCAATGTCTCCCTGGATGCTTCTCCCAGGATGGACACGGATCCAATTCACAACAGGTAGCTCTCACAGACCCCAAGACATCCACCGCATTGGCTGGCGTCACTTCCTGAAACTCCCCCCACAAAGTTGGACCAGACGGGGCCTCCGTGACTTCACGCTCTCCACATGGGTTTACATGTAGTTTGGAAGTATTCAGTGTCAAATCTTTAGGAGCATTTCTGACAAATATCATAAGGTTCTGATAAAGGGTCCCAAAGTTATAAGCCTACACAGCATCGGGAGAGTATGAACTTATGCCAGGAATTTTCTTATGTTTGTCTATGGCCCTTTCCACACAGGTACTCTACCACTGATAAAATGGGTGTTACATTTTATTATACATGTTGCAGGGCACCAATCAAGCACATGTGCAGCATGCAACATGTATAATAAAATCTAACATCCATTTTATCAGTGTTAGAGTGTCTGTGTGAAAAGAGTCACTGTGGTACAAGATGTGTTTGTGATGTCAATTGGCCATAAGAAATGTCACCCATATATGCTGTTACCACCCCAACCCCTCTCCCTCAGTTGTTAATGGGAAGTTGGAAGCATCTGCTTAGAAAAGAGCCAATAAGAAATTATCTGATGTCTTCTGTCACAGTGTTGCAGGATGTGATTGTGATGACAATTGGCCAGTCTGGATGTGTGAACTATGTCTCCTGATTGCTGGGATGCTTCCCCCTGCTCTCTGCCTTGCTGCCTGAAGTCCTAGTTATGTCCCTTCTATGCCCGCCTCAGAGCCACCCAGGATTGTCCCTAGAAAACCAGAAGCATGCAGTATGAGAGGCAGTCACATCTCTGTCTCAGCCAGGGTGTCTTTGAAATGTCAAGTCAATTGGCCAGAGGAGATATCTCTCATCTCTGCTGTTTGGCACAGGCTACAATGGGGATTTGATTTATGTAGTTAGCTGAACTCTTGCAGTGAGCTCTTGCACACCCACATAAAAAGACTGCCAGAAAAGTCTGAAAAATAGCTCTGACAAAAGCCAGAACTAACCACAGACAAAGAGCAAGTCCAAAGAACAGCAGCTTATATCTACCGTCTATGTCTGCCTTGAAGTCACCACCGATTGGTCTTCCTGTAAAGGTGGATGCATACAGTAATTGGCCAGTGAATGAGTCTTTCAGTCTGTTGGGCTGCTCCCCATCTTTTCTACAGCCCTCTGCCCCCTGCCATGCCTGTCTCTGAATGGCACTGCATGTGCTATTTATGTGACTAACGAAAGTCTTCAAGAGGAAAAATTCATTTGCTTATAAAATTTGGACCCTTTATCAAATCTTTCTACAATTTGGAAGTGATCATTCTGAAAATCTGAGCTATAGTCTTGCCAATGTCATGTAAAATGGATGGAATACAAAGACGTTTATGCCATAAATGCATTTACAAGTAAATCACTTATAACATGAGGATCCTTTATCCAATTCTTCTGACATTTGGCAGAGATAGTAATATTAGAGAGCGGTATAATCTTGCCAGGTTACATCCAAATCAGAAGGGAAACAAAGACATTAGAGCCAATAATGTGGACACAGCTTTTTGTAAAATAACAAATTACAACTGCGTATGAAATCGGATCTCTTTAACCAATCTTTCTGAAACTTAGAACACATAATTAATAGGGATGTACGAACACAGTTAGCGAGTTCAGGGTTCAGACCGAACTCGGTCTGTTCAGATGATTGAACCGAACGGCCGAACCAAACCCGAACCGACTGAACCAAACTCGATCCGAACTCGGAAACGACTGAACAGTTCAGTATCGTTCAGGTGAGTTTGGATGAGTTTGGCGGGAAAAACTTGACTGGGGTGGGGGTGGGGGCAACTGAGGAGCAGACATCTTGGCACCAGGAGTGAAGAGGCTTGGAGTAGCAGCCAGCCTGCCCAATCACCATCCCCTTTTTCCTCAGACCACTGGCTTCGCTGTCTGCGATTGGAGATGGGAGACATGGGGCTAGGCT